>OOFE01011170.1:8720-19754 GCA_900323365.1 Monocentris japonica
AATAAGGCAATATTTTTTTCATGAAACAGTTACATTATGTAGCTTTAAGCCATTATTTCACAACTGTAGCCTCCAGGAAAGTGTGAAAACAAAAGGGAAAAAGGGGAAAATTTTCAAACACTAAAAAGGATATCAGCTTTTCCCTCAGCCATGTTGCACCATTTACACACACACACACACACACACTGTGTATGTATGTGTGTTTGCGTGTCAGTGTGGTTGCCTTTGTATGACACACTTCTTTCTCCCTTGAGGGGTTAAAGTGTCATAATCACCCCCTGCCCATTCAACTGGCCTTGAGGATGTTAAAAATGAGTGCTCCGGGCTCCATAGCTGACATAAAACTTCTTTAAAAATGATGGTGAAACTTTGATAAGTCCTCAACAGGGACATGAACTGTCAGGAAGACAGATACCTCGAGTGAAGCAGGGACCTTTCATTAATGTAACACAATCCCTCCACCATCTGTTTAAAGCTGACACAGAGACAGAGAGGGCATTTTGAAGCACTAGTGAGCCTCATGTATGAACCACCCTCCAGCACTGCTTATCATTGACACTCCTTGGACCCTCCAGCTCGGTGACTAACACGGTTCATCTTGACGGAGATTTTTTGAAAACACAGATTATATGTTTTTAAGTGACTGGTTTTGTGGTGGTTTGAAGAGCAGTATTCTATGATAATGGCCTTAGAAAGCCATTTTAAAGCTGGGGGCACAGAAGACTTTTCCACTGCTAACCAATTATGAAAATGCATTGTATCATAAACATAACAATGGATTTCACAGATTGTATGTCTATCAGTCGTAAATATGCTCACATTAGTTGATTGGCCAAGGACAAAGTATCACACACTTCTGTCTGTGAGTCGAATTGTTATAGTAAATAGTTGAGTCTGTGACTTGAATCACATTGAATCTGAAACCCCTCACACCACCAGATAATCTTCCAGATGGGATCTGACCAAGCCTCCAATTGGATTGAGCAAATCTGGTGTAAATTGCCCTGATAATCCTCTAGTGCGTCCCAAGCCTAAATCACTAGAGTATTTAGAAATTCTGGGTGTGACTATGCTGTGTGTGTGCATGATTGTGTGCAAAAGTAGGCTAATGAGCAGGTATCAAGGTATCAAGATGTTTCTGTGATTCTTTTGCATTTATTTGCCTTGTTCATCCAAACTTTCATCCATAATTTTTAACAACTAGCCGACCAGCCACTTCTTGCCACAGATTTCCTGTTATGTGGACAATAATTCCTCCAAGGTTTTTCACTGGTTGTGAAATTGTTTGGGATTGCGACATTAGCAAGCTAAAAGGGAAAATATTGCCTGTCTCACTCAACACAAGCTCCACTCAAATTGGGGTCCGTTCATCAAATAGCATGCTCAGTTTGGTAAGGCTAGTGTAAAATTGTCACGATCAACAAAGTAACTGAACGTGTCAGACTTTAATTAGCTAATAACTTTAGAAGCTGATAACATTGTTAGTTCAAATACAAAATAAACATGGAGTAGCTTCTATGTTGCTTCAATGCTTCTGTTGCTTTAGGTTTTAAATTGCATTATGAGTGGAACAGTAAAATAAGCCTAAATTCCTTATTTGCAAATAGCAAGCAGCTGATAGTTAGCAGTGCAATATTCAAAGCAACAGGACACAGACAACAAAATTAGCAAACAGTAAAAAAAACTGTCTCTTATTACTGCTGGGTTCACTTTTTAAATGTGACATATTTTACTGTTGTAGGTTCCAATTGACATTTTCTTCCTGTTTGTACATTCTAAATCCCAGTTATCAATAAAAAATACTAATTAACAAATATCTGTGAAAGAGACACCTGTCATTACACTTAATTCTATCTAGTTTAATGGAAAAGGAAAGGGTAAGTGAGTAGTGTAGCGGTCGCTAGAAAGAGGAAACTCCAGTCTAGAGTGTAATGGAAAGCAATTTTTAGGTGCAGTTTCTTGCGGGGGGGTTGGGATCCGATTTAAACAGTGGACAGTTTGTTTTAGAACTACACAGTGTGTTAAAAATGTGAAAGTGTCAAAATTGCATCACGTGAGTGTTTTCCCATGCCAGCTCATATATAAGTAGATAAGCGAAAGAAGCCACTATACTTTCAGCCCCATGCACAGGATTTGAAAAGCCAAGGAGCCTAGAGGGTGAAATACTGCCAAGGACTGCATTGGTATTCTAGCTCCAACATAGCACTGCACTAACGCCACTTCTTCAATTTATAAGCCTCCTCCACTACAATTCTTTTGTCTCCAACTACAAATATGACCTCTGGCCAGCACACTTCTTGATTGAGATGGTGTTGTACCTTGCTGCCCCCAGTATCTGTATTCATGGTGCAGGGCAGAGAGACAGTATCAAAACAAAAGCAATGCGAGCAGACACAAGCTCCACCGATGTGGGCTTTGGGGCTCACTGGGGTGGGCCAGAAGGGGAGCTAATTTTTCATAATCAGTGCCAGTTGCACTGATGTCAGAGCTTAAGTAATCATTGAGCACCGGCACAGCAAACTTAGGACTGTTCTGGTTGAGTGACAAGGGTCTAAAGGGAAAAAAGAGGAAGGCAGAGCGAGAAAGTGTTAATGTGTGTGAGACAGACAAGTAAAAAGAGAGATACTAAAAGCAAAATAGATAACATGAGATGATGGAGGGTAGACAATAATAAAATTTGAGAGCAAATCTCACTGTGAAACCTTATTCTAATGGCATGTCTGATGAAAGGGCCTTCCTTTGAATATGTTGTCTGTTTAGTGTTTCTTGAGTGGTGGTCAATTAAATTGGCGGTCATGCATGTCTGAGGTGGACAGTCAGTAAAGCAGGCAGGCGTGAGTGATTTGGTGCTCAACGGATAAGTGTGTAGTGACCACCCATGGGTAGCAAGATTAAGCACTTAATTGAATGTATATGAGGAGGAAGGCAGAGCATGAGAGACAGAGAAAGAAAGCAGAGCAATACCTTGTATATGTGCACCCAAATCCTTCTCCAACCCTCTCCTTACTTTGCCACCATCTTACCCCCGTCTTCATGTCTCCTATTTCAGTGCACTTACTATCTCTGTCTCCTCCTTCCCAAGAATTAACAAAGCCCATCCTTTGCCCTTGCATGACTAACTGGACTCCACAGACTAGAGTCATGGCTGTGTTTGTCTGAAGTGTATATGTGCAGCACACACTTAACACATGGCCACGCAAGCACATGAGTAATCATATTCATATTGGAAAAATGATAAAGCCCTTAAGGTCAGTCATCCATAAAATAATCGCTGACCAATGAGACTTGCTAGTATGTTAATATGTTACACAATACTGCTTTAGGTTCTTGTGTTTGCATGTAGAATGATTTGTAATGTGACATACAAACCATATCTACTGTAGCAGTTAGACTACTGCTGTGAAAACAGCTGGAATTTTGCTGATCCAATCAAACACAATTACTATCTCTAAAATAAACACATTCTCTCTGTCTTCCTCTTTCACCATCCCCCTCTCTCTCTCTTTCTTTCTTACACACAAACACAATCACATGATTCCCCCATCCCTTTATTAACACCACTTGTCTATAGGGAGCTGGCAAAGTTAAGTGAGCTCTCCATCTGTTAAATTAGAGTGTCAAAACTTTTAGCTACTGAGTGATCCAGAGACATAATCCCACGTCTCCTTGGGTAATGAATTGTACTCATACTAATTAGCACGCACATGGCCAGCAGCAGCAGTGAGAATGTCCTAATCAAGTAGACTTATGGTTTCACCACATCTCTGGTCTCTCTCTGGGGTTGGCTGGATGGGCCTTGGCTTCAACCGCCGCTACTGTCCCTGTCCTACCACACCCCCCTGAAGGACACTTCTGTTGTACGTGATAGGCTCTTTTGCTCTGGATCTGAAGAACAACACTTGGCATGGAAGATAGGGAATACTCTGGACTAATAGTCTCTCCACAGATTAATACACAACACCTAATCAATAAAACAAATCCTGATAATACACATACACAGGCAAATGTTCACTAACTTACTTCATCTCTTGAACCAATACTTGCACATTTTGACTGATAAATGCACTATTGTGAGCGGGAAGGGAAGGAATGAGAGAGTGAGAGTGACATAGACAAGGGGAGAGAGTCTTCAAGGGTGAATGGAGCAGAGGGTGTCTGTGTTGCTAAACATTGGCCATAATAGAAGCCAGGGATTAGATGGCAAACTTTATACCCCTGCACACACACACACTGCATTCCATCAGCGCTTTATCTGGCCTTTTATTTGCCTTTATCGAGCATGGCGGTGGCAGCCCGCTCAGCGTTAACAATGTCGGGCTAAAGTCATTTCACACAACACTACTTGGTCATGTAAGCTGACAACTTTTATATTCCCTTATGTCCTTGGCTTGCTTTGTCTTATGGGCCTATCAGGAATGGGGAGTGGTGCGACCAGCTGGTTTTCGGCGCCAAGAAGAGATTGGGGTAAATTGTGTTAATTTCAAGCCTGAAGGGACCATTACTAGGACTGAGTGTAAAGCCTAGGTCAGACTACAAGACTGTTCAAATTTTGCCCAATGAGGGCAGTTCAGACTAAACGACTAGTCTGCTTGTGGCCTATTCGGGAGGCTGCCCCATTTTGTCATTCAGACTTTTTCCCATTCATCCAGAACAGTTCATTGTAAATACAATTACAAAATAGGTGTTCTATTGTTTCTCACTCCAAGGTACTTAAGCTACAGTATACATATTATTACATACATACATCACATACATTTACAACATATTTTGAAGTGACATTATTACAAGGGTAACACTAATGAAAAATTTAGTGCATACATATGTGGACTGATCCAGGCACGTTGCAATTTTATACCATTTTACATGAGATTTATTCCGCCAAATGAAATTGTATGGTAACTCATCACCGGAGGGTCGCTGGTTCGATCCTCGGCACCACCACGAGGGCACATTCCAGCTGTGAGCTGGTGATTGAAAAATGACTGGTGCCACAGCTACGGTGCCCACCAACACTGCCAAAGTGCCCTTGAGCAAGGCTGCTGCCAGCACTGTCCTCTGACCAGAAAAGTGCATGTGTGTGGGGTGATGTGTGTGTATCTAGTCAGAGGTAGGATGCAAAGAAAAAAATTCACTGCATGTGTACATGTGTTAGTGCCAAATAAAGTTGATTCATCAACCAGTTCTTCTTCTTCTTAAAAGTAATTTCTCTTCTGGTTTATTCACTTTTTCCTCCCCCTTGAGCTAAACCCCTATTGGTTGTTGCCAGGGTCACTCAGTCTTGGTGAGTCTTGTACCAATTCACACTAGAGAAGTCCAACCAGAGTCAGCCCGATAGAATCAAACTTGTTTGAAAAAAACATGTTGGGCTTGAGCCCCTAATGTGCGCTGACTGTCGCTGGAGACAGGCCCTAGTCAGGGCTGGAGGTCCCCCTCCCAGCCCTCACTAGCTCAGATTCCATTTGGGCTTAGAATCGGTGTTCAAATCGTCTCGTCTGACCTAGGCTTAACTCGTAGTGGCAGACGAAACTATCTTGAAAGAGGGGGATCACATCTTGCGGGGGGAGAACACATGCTGTAATGGGTTTAAGCGTTCAATACAAGATGTTGGTGTACATCAAAGCTTTCACATGCAATTTATTCTTTGGTTGACAAAGGGTGTGTGTGTGTGTAGTGATGGTGGTGGTGTTTTTGAGAGGGGGTTGAGGGTAGTGGGAGATGGGGGGTGGTGGATGATACCTCTTTTAATTAACCTCATGCCCTGGTACCATCCACACTGCCGGGGCTCAGCTGACCTTATGCAATTTATGCTGCAATGAAAGTGACAAGGTTATGGAAATACAGACTGATGCAGGACGTGACAGAGGGGTTACTGGATTAACCTTTCACAGGCTGACAGAGGCTATTATCCTTGGTATAAGATGAAGAGATGAAAGATGGTGGTGTTGCACTGCTTGCTTAACATAGGGACAGCAACCAGAGATAGGAACTAATGGTGGACGGCCAGAGATGCTTAGAGATGACTCAACACCATTTCACAAAAGAGCCGTAGTCATTTCCTGAAGAGCAGTGGGAAGAAAATTTTATTAATTGGGTATGAAAAATCAGATGCTTAGATATCAAATTTTATGCCCCGTACATGCAGATTCTTTCAAATAAAATTAGCATTTCAAGTTCATCATATATTAGGCCACCAGGGCAGGGTCTGAGAGGTTACATCACTTAGTACAATAGATAACACTGTTATCCTATATGCCTATAGAACTGCCCTCCATCTTTAATGTGGTATGTGGGTTGCAGCCTTTAACTAGAGTGTTCATCATTTAATTTATTCTCCATGCTAAATTCCCATGGTCTGCATGCCAATATTGTCCCTTTCTATAGCTGCCATATGCTATTAAGCAAATAGATTTTGCTGCCATATCATTTCTGCACTTACTGCTCAACACAAGTGGCTCAATATGTCCGTGTTTTATTTCATCATCATTCTTTAATACCTAATCCAGAATGACATGGGGCACGTACAATGTATGAATCGCTTAATTGGGGACCTGCCATAACCGATGGCTTAAAACAACCATGTTTGTCAATTAAATGATGAAAACCAACAGAGATTCAATTCCATTTGAATTGCTTGCGGTTCAGTGGGTTCAGCAAAGAGATAATGCATGATTAATGGAATATTGTTTTTCCTGCATTGCTAAATCAATTCAAAAAATGTGATATGGGGCTATAGAGCAGCACCTGTAACTATCCTTCATTCTAGTTAATGTGCATCCTATGAGAGTTCAGAACACACAAGCTAACTGCCCATCAAACAGCAGCGCAGTTGACTTCATAATTAGATGACTTGAGGGAAACATACATGGGTCAAAAGCTAGGTCACTTTCTCACTGGAGCTTTGCATAGTAAGCCTGGAGGTCACATTGTAATCAAACTCTGAGGAATACAGATGAATATTGTTATATTATTGTCCAGTGTTAGTCATAGGACACTCCAATCTCTGTATGACTGTAGGTTACTATATGGCCCAGATCCACTGAGTAGTGCACAAACCATTAGCAGGCATATGGGATGTGCTCAATTTATTGATATGTTATACACATCTTATACTTAATTGTGCCTGAAAAATAACTTAAAGTAGGAACACAGAATAGATTGTAGATGTTTTCTTTTTAAAATTTT
The DNA here is from genome assembly GCA_900323365.1 of Monocentris japonica. Classification (NCBI taxonomy): domain Eukaryota; kingdom Metazoa; phylum Chordata; class Actinopteri; order Trachichthyiformes; family Monocentridae; genus Monocentris; species Monocentris japonica. The sequence continues at coordinate 15,903 of OOFE01011170.1, forward strand.
AAGTCACTGTTTTCCTTGTGAGGCTTTTATCCCTAGCCTTGACATCATCGTCTTCATCTTAAAGCTCCTCTTCCCCATCACCGTGTAATGCACTGAGAAACTGAATTAATAAATAACTACAGCACACACACAAATAAAAAAAATAATAGATCCTGCAGCCAAATCCTCCAATGCTAAATACAAAGACAATAGAATTTCCTCAAAATCATCATTTGAACCACACACACAAACAGTAGAAGCCAAATACAATGTATATGTGCATTCAGTCAAGGTTTAATAGGCATGTCCTTGAACAGTTGGAAAAAAAACATCCACAAGTCTTTTATTATGTCTTAATGGTTAGCATCTTAACTCTGTGGACAAAAAATACTTCTCTGTTTGCTTTTTTTCTCCTTTTGCAAAGTTTTTTTTTTCCTGTCCTGCTATGTGAATAGCTTCTGGCAGTAGTTGTTCATTGATCTACTGCATGTTTTGGAGATTGGGCAGGATGAAGCAGCTTATGTAAGCAGCGGTTGAAGTCAGCAGGGGAAGGAAAGATTTAGCCGCACATCTAAGTTAGAGGAGAATTGGTGAGATATTACCAATATCAACACACCCATGCTGTGCTTAAGCATACCCATGGATTCCAGGGCCCAAAGGCTCTAAAGCCAGAGCTGCTACAGAATGGTAAATATCACTGAGCTAAATTAACATCTGTTCATTACGTTGGAGCTGTTACATTAGTAGCAGTGGGTATTAACAGGTTCCACAATGGCACTCATGGTGGGGGGATGCAGGGAGGGTATACATTGTGTGCTGCAATTACTCAGGCTATTAACATGTACATGCAGAATTGTCAGATATGAAATACTGTGAGACTTTCTCTTTTAAGTATATGTATATAGATAAGAAGCAGGTGTAGCAGTAATAGACAATATATCAGCAAAACAGAGGATTTAGTCACATTTGTTGAATTCAGCAAATTTGAATTTCTAGCTCTTGGATCGTGAAAGTCGGAAGTGGAAGAATGCAAACAGTACCTGTCACAATTATCTTCTTGTCTCTCTGCTCAATCTCTCAGAATTTGCTGTATTGTTTAGTGCTGCTGTATTGATTCAGCCCTTCACATTCATGAATATTGATCCCACCTGCAGAATGGACTAGAATACTAAATACAAAAACAAAATGCAAACCTGTATTATCTGACTGCAGGCCAGACTGACTAAGGTTGCACATGAGAGAATCTTACAAAGTCAAGACAGGTCATTAACTGGTGCCAATCACATATGACCTGGATGTGTATTCAAGCCCAATTGTCCAATTCAATTGCACCCATCAAAGTTAACAATCAGCATCATTAGGAGACATTAGCACTGGCAGTATAGCTACAGTTCTCCTTCTCCACAGGGCAAAGAGGAAACACATTTGAGGTATTCTTTTGGATGCCTGAAATCCCTTTGGCAATAACTTATGCTGATCTACAGTAGATATGAGATACTATTTTTAGAATCACTCATGCACTTTAATTATTTTTTTTCCATATGTGTTATTGAATACCAGATTACATGTTCAAATGTTGGATAAATTCAAAAGCAAACATGTCATGTTTGCTTTTGATTTTGATAACTGGAGAGTTTGTTTCTTTGATTATGCATTTGAACTTTTTCCCACACATTATAAAACTCTCTATTGTCCCAGTAACATGAAACATTTGCATCCAAAGGAATGATTGCGCCCATGGGACATGCAGTTGTATGAACAATGACAACCTCTGTCATGAATAATATATATGGTGGGATGCTGGTGCTAATGTTGTAAGAGGGCCAGCCCTCTAGTTGTTTGTTTGGATTGCTTGTATGTCTGAAACAGTCAAAATGCTTTAAGATATATTTTCAACATTGAGAGATATCATCAAGGAAAACTCTTTGAATTACATTAAACATTTTAATACGTTGTCTGCATTTAGTTTCTCTATACCACAGGAAACTAAAGCAGGCTGTAGAGTGTTTATCATGTTTGTTTTGTACAATCCCCAGACTTAATTTCTCTTTTAGTTAATTAGTTATTTGTCTTTCACCACTTGAAATCCACATCTAACGATGCCATTAGGGCTCCTGCTCTATACACATCTCTTGTTTTTGAACCAAATTTGCTTGATTGCTTGGCAAATCCAACAATTTAATGGTGGATATTACTTTCCAATGTTAATGTACCACTGAGAGTGTGCAGGAATGGCGCCAGAGAAACAAAAAGAGGAAGAGAGAGAGAACATACATTCAATTTAACACTAATGAAGTGAGTTATACGATTATGTTTGGCGACAACGGGGCCAGGCCTCACAAGACACTCAATATCTAGTGACAGAAGGAGGTAAGAGGGAGGTGTATTAGCACACAAGGAACTTCCTTGGCACTTCCTAATTGCCACCTTAACGTCTGGTGCCAGAGCCATTTAGTAATCACAAAAGACGTCACATGATAAAGAGAGGTGGAAAAAAATCAGTCCACAATACAGAGTACGTCCACACTAAGCCATTTAAATTTGAAAACGACGTTTCCGGGCGTAGCGTTTTCGAAAAGCTCGCCGTCCACACTAGACCACCGAAAATGGATACCTCCTTCCATGGGCATGCGCAGACCACTCAGCCACTCATCTGGAGCGGCCGGAGCAGCCGGAGCAGCCGGAGCAGCCGACTCGCTCACGGCTGGATCAAGTGACAGTCAAGCAGTGAAACGTCATCGTTTTCGAAAAGCTCTGTTTGGGGGGGTAGAAACGCCGCCGTAGTGTGGACGGGAGGCCAAAACGAAGAGTTAAGTATAAGTTTTCAAATTCCAACAGCTCAGTGTCGACAGCCTTAGTGTCCTTAACCTCTGACACTGAGCTCTCCTATGGTGTTTTACTAATAAACCACAGAAACTCCCTCAAAGCTCTGGTACACATGACAAGCCCATGATACAGTTCTGACCCCTCTGGCTTGGTGCTGCTCGCTATTGCTCTTAAGGCCCAGACACACCACCAGACGTCCATGAACTAGTGGCGACTAAGGCCGACTGTCAGATCGCTTTGCATCACCTCATGTTGCCTGTAAAAGTTGCCCTTGAACACACCGCAAAAACTAGAGCCGACGGCCTGCTGACGGCTGCACGTCTGCATGAGAGGAAATCACTCCATACCAGGAGGTGGCGGTAGTCTGTATTCGTAATTCGTAAAAAATTGCAAAATTACAATCAAGTAAATTATCAGAAAAAGCATCTCAAGCTGTAAATTTACAATGGCAGTGTTATTTCCATCTACAGACTCTTATATATTAAGCTGAAGACCAGAATTGCTGTTGTGGTCAGAGGCAGAAAATCGTTTATTTCATTGAGCTTACAGTCCCCTGGGAAGACTGGGGTGACGAGGCAAACAAGCGGAAGAAATTTAGATATGTGGAGCTGGCAGCAGAAGTAGAACAGCTTGAAAGTTTGGAAGGCTTGTACTGCTAGCTAGGTAAGTGCCTGTCAGTCAAGCATAGGCATGGTTGCACATGAACAAACACACACACACACCGCCCCTTCACCTTTCCAGAACCAGGGACCGTAAACAGTCAGGATTAACCCACCCTCACCCCCATCCCTTAACTTAAAGGGATGTTCATTTTATTGTCTTTGTATCATTCTTATAATATCTGAATTGGGCTTCTATGAGTGTTTGTGCTGGAGTATGGCACAGGGAATAGTAACATCTTATCCTGTGTATTGATGAATATTACAGTAAAGCATTTTTTGTAAATTGAATTACACACAATGTTTTAAGAATGTAAATTGACAGCAAGATATAAAATTACAGTAGTTATTTAATCATTTATTTATTTATTTTCTAAATTTATAATTA
>OOFE01011173.1:0-20677 GCA_900323365.1 Monocentris japonica
CTTCCCCTTTACCTGGGGAAGAGATGGCACCAAGATGCACTATGGGAAGAAGGCAAGCTGGCGGAGGCAGTGTGATGCTCTCGGCAATGTTATGCTGGGAAACCTTGGGTCCTGGCATTCATGTGGATGTTACTTTGACAGGTACCGCCAACCTAAACATTGTTGCAGACCAAGTACACCCCTTCATGGCAACAGTATTCCCAGATGGCAGTGGCCTCTTTCAGCAGGATAATGCGCCCTGCCACACTGCAAAAATTGTTCAGGAATGGTTTGAGGAACATGACACAGAGTTCAAGGTGTTGACTTGGCCTCCAAATTCCCCAGATCTCAATCCGATCGAGCATCTGTGGGATGTGCTGGAAAAAAACAAGTCCAATCCATGGAGGCCCCACCTCACAACTTACAGGACTTAAAGGATCTGCTGCTAACGTCTTGGTGCCAGATACCACAGGACACCTTCAGAGGTCTTGTGGAGTCCATGCCTCGACAGGTCAGAGCTGTTTTGGCGGCACGAGGGGGACCTACACAATATTAGACAGGTGGTTTTAATGTTATGGCTGATCGGTGTATATTGTTGTTGGCTGGGGTAGCATGTGGTGATTGGTGAGACCCTCCTTCAACCAAAAAGTCAGTGTTCAATTTCCCTTGACAGCAAGCATCCATCCTGCTGAAGTGTCCTTGAGCAAGACACTGAATCCCTACGAGCTCTCAGCTATAGCTGAGCCTGACCTTTGACCTCCCTGGAGGTTATGCTTCAGACGAATATGTAGCCCCTGTGTACATCATCAAGCACAACCTTACCCAAAACACCTGTTGGAAAAAATGATATTCCTGTATCTTTTGTTCTCGGCAAAGAGATGGGATAGACAGAGCACACATTTTCAACACATTTTCCTGGTTTAAGAGGTTGTCCCTGGAAAGAAATTGACACCTGAAGCTGTCACTCATGCATGTCAATAAATAGCGACTTGTCTAACATGTCATCCGTATACTCCATTGTTGCTCCTCAGAGGCCGCTGATGCCTGAGGAAAATGAACTGATTCTTAGAGGCTCCGCCAAGCTGAATGAATTTTCCAGGCAAATATGGAGTGAAAGTTCCACTCTGTCACAAGTGAAATGGGACATAATTTGAGGTACCAGAGAACATGAAATTAGCATACCTCCTGAAATCCAGAAGGGATATGCCCTCTGTAATTAGCAATAGTGTCCAATTCATTTTGGTTATGACCATTTTTTCTCCATAGAAGCATTAACTTAATCCCACCACCATACTTTCCCACCTCAAAATGTTCTACAGTGGAACGTCTGTGTGTATATTCACACATTTCGGTGTCTCAAAACACTGCAGTATCTCCTAAGTAGTCTTTTGAAAAGCCACAAAGTGTCATCTTTGGATAAATGCTATTTTCAGTGGGCCGTAATGAATAGCACTTAAAAAACTGAATGGCTCTCGTATCGGGTTTTGGATCCAAAGTATTTTGAGGAACAATGAGGGAGGAATCACAAAGCAAAAGAGACAGAGATGGGCAGATTTGAGTAATGACCTTGTAATCTGCCTCGCTCACTGATATTTTCACCACACGTATTAACTCTTTTATGTATATTTACCCTCTAACTGCTGGGGTACGTAGTGACACCCAACTCTGGTCCCACCCAGTAACTGTCTCTTTGTTGAGATATGGCACAGGCTGGACTCAGGTGCTGAGAAGTGGATAAGTGTCCAGGTGTTGGATCATTGCGCTCATTTTTATGTGATGATATCACTGCGGTTCCTTCTAACAGAGATCTTTTATCAAGCACACGATCCACACAGGCCTCCGAGTAAGAAGAGATCTCAATGACCGGCGTAGAAAAGACCATGTTCATTAATCACTTCCTCAGGGAAGAGATAACCTCAGAGCTTTCTCTGTAACGTGCACACATGCACATGTACCATCTTTTTCACTCTCTCTCACATGCTTACATGAATATCAGCTCATGCACTGTTAACCACACACATACACACACTTTTATTTTAAAGTCACAAACAAATTACAGCTATCGGGACACAACCACGGTGTCTTAAGAAAAGGAAGCAGGGTTTTAAGGTGAACACCTAAAAAATTCAGCACCTTACCAACAGACTCGTGTCACGTTGAAAGTTCCGGTGAAATTGCAGGTTTTATATGATGAGAGGGACGGGGGGGTTCAAAAATCTGTGATGGTATTATTAGCTGGAATTTCATGTACACCTTCAGAAACAGAGAATATTCTGTTTCCCAGGAAGTAAAAGTAATGAGATTTTGATATAAAAACAAGAGCAAATAAAAATGTCATTTTTTGTCATTCATTGTTACATTAGCTAACAAGGTGAAATCATTTTTCATTTCAATGTGACTTTAAATCTGAGCTAATCTATCATTGCTACACAAATTATTTGTTGAGTGCAAGTCTATAATTGTTAATCTCATCTCTCAACATTTTCTACAGTGCCACCAGATTTTTTTTTTGCTTTTTGTGACACAGCGTATGAATATCACATGCCCTGTAAAGAGGCTTTTGCTTTGTTATCCATCTGTCATTGTTCCCCTCAATACTTTGGATCTAAAATCTGATACAACAGCTATTCAGTTTTTTAAGTGCTATTCATTACAGCCCACTGAAAATAGCATTCATCCATGCCCTCTAAAGAGAGGGAGACTTTCAGTTTTCTGTCCCCGTGCCTCTTTTTCAGAATCTGTGCTTTTACTGGCAAGTCTTCTCACCAGACCAACCGACTATAAATATGACCCCTCTGAATGCCCACATCCTTGCCCCTAAAATAAATCATGTGCTTTTCAGCTGGAGCAGAAACCCGGCACCTCCGAGGACAGTCCAGTCTGTCTAAACAAGCCAAATATCCACGGTCTGTAAATGAGACAAGCAGAGTTCTCAGATCACAATCTCCTGACACACATCCCTGTACACACACACACACACACACACTTACAAACACACACAGGCAACAGATGAGAGCAATCCTCTGAAGTACCCTGGGAACTAAGCACTACTGGCTCACCTCAGGGCTGAATAACTGGATGCCAGTTCTGCCCCAGCGTGGGCCCTGTCTTGCTTTGCCTGTCACTCCCCTTCCTGCTGGCTGGCCCAGTGTGCTGTAATAGAGAATAGGAGCCAGTGTGGGGACCAGGGGACTGGAGCTCATCAGAGGGGTTGACTCAGTCCTGCCTACTCCCTCAACGCTGTGGGTCTGGCACTCTGCACAGGTGGAAAACGGAAGAGGGTGAGTGGGTAATCACTAGGGTGTTGGCCCCGTTCTGCTCACGAAAAAACTGCCCACAACTATGGCCCTCTTACTAACTTGTCGTGTGTGGTTTTTAGACTGTCATCGCAGAGTTTCACCAATGAGAAACACAGACAGGGAGGAAGAGTGGAAAAGAGAATAAAGACAAATATGAAAAAATGTGTGACCACTGAATTCAAGGAAATGCAGGTCGAAGGCACAGAGCAGAGGCAAAAAGCTCTGGGGCTTGGAGTAAAGAGCTGTTTTGGTTTCATGGGGGACCAAGACTTATTCTTAGACAACAAAGTAGAATGCAGATTTAATGTATCACAGTGGTAAACTAAATATTACTAAGTACATCATACAGTGTGTCTATTTACGCTGGTGTGTGTACCCAAATGGTGAGTAAGCAAACACAAAACCAACTAACACATAAAATGATTCACAGAGAACCGCTGAGGAAGCAGGTAGACAAATTAATTTTGACGCAAATCCCCCTTGACTTTTGCCAATCTGTCAAAGCCTCAGCCTCCCCAAGCTTTATCCGTGCAGTAATATTCTTTCCTTGCGTCTTTAGGGGAACATTGGTGTTGTGAGCATTTAAGCTGGAAACGGGCTGCAGTTGTTTTCTTTGCAAAAACACCTGTCTAAACAGCAGCAAAGCCAAGGGCAAGTCTCGCCTGTCAGCATTGGTGACAGCTCTTGACAAAAATTCAGCAGAGACAATTCCTAAGACATCCACTCAAGCGAAACAATGCACGTGTGCTGGAATGACCCCGGCGTTGCCTGTCTCCCCATTAGGTTTCACTGTTGTTTGTATTAGCTCTGCGACAGCCAGACAGATGGACACTGAACGACACCTGGATGAAGGTAAAATCCTTTCTAGATATTCCTGTAAAGATCCCGTCTTTGTTTCACTTGTCTCTGTGGTTTCAAATGCGCTTAAGCCTTCTAAATACAGGGATGGTTTCAGTGACATTGACTCAGCAAAAACTCAAAACTAAAACCCTTAGTTTTTTAGGGGCAACAAAAGGTTGAACTATTGAAGTGGTTAATTAATACAGCTTACAACCATTTATAAAGGCGTTTGTATCATCTGTCCAGAGTGGATTTAGGGCCCGTTTCAATGAAGATTTACTGAACAAAGGCCAGCTGCCTCATTAGTTTTCGGAGACTTAGGTTAGCCTGTATAGAGGGTTCTCTGGGCTGGTCAAGTTTCAGTTCTTATGCTTGAATTTCAACACATGCAGCCTTAATCTGCAATGCCCTCATCGGCTATAGTCCAGCTTCCATCCTCCTCCACTCACCTGAGCACCTTGAGGGCTTGTTCCATTGGTGTGTGTTATCAACGCAGGGTGAAAAATGGCAACGAAACCCAGGCCCGTGCACATTATACTTTAAACCTCAGCCCTCACCACAGCTAACAAAGGTTGAGTAATGAGAAGGCCTACACACATTCAAAGATCTGGTGTTTTAGTGAAAATATACTGCTCAAGCTAAATGCGTTAGCTGTTGACACTGAATCACAGTGACAAAAGATCAGAAACACAATCTTTTTTCCCCACATAGCATGTTTATTTACAAACACAGATCTGAGCCATTGAATGTCCACTAAACATTCATTTTGAACTTTACATTCTTACTTTCTGTAACTCGTACATTTTGTTTACACGTTCATCAGTTCTAGGATGTGCTCTGAGGCTTTCCAATCAAAGATCTTCCACATACAACGCAGGTCAGTTTTACTGTACAAATACATATTTTACACATACGAAGGACATATAGGTGGACATCAAGCCAAATCCCACCATGTAACCATGTATCATGTAGTCTGTGGTACTACATGCATTACAGCATTGACATCCTCAGTACACCATTGATCCAAAGAAGATATTTTGATAAATTCAGTTAAACTAAAGATATAGTACTATACGACAATTCTTTCCATGTATTATCTTTCCAATACACACACTGTAAAATAGACTATTAAAATAGGCTATTTGGTCAAAATGAAGATCCTATGAAGCATTTTATGCATCATAGCCATTCTTCAATGCAAACTTCTGTTCTATAACGGACAGTTGAATAAGGCTATATAGAGATCTCTAATAAATTGTTGTACATTTCAGCTGCTCAACTTGACACTCAGCTTCCTCCTGAGTCATATTCATCTATCTTTATCAAGACTAACACAGCATCTGTGTCATTAGGACTTCCCCCAGAATATCACATAGTGTGGAAATATACACCTAAATCATTCAAATATGTATTAATTGCAGACAAAATACAAGATACACATTATAATAATAATCTGGGGAAAGGAGATAGCATTCGAATTCATGTGGATGTAACCTGAAAAGCATAAAACATGATTTAGATTTAAAATGAAATGACAACTTCTTTAAAAGAATGGAAAATCAAAACATTTCTACGTAAAATAACACTACAGTTTACATCACAACACTGCTAGAGCAAGCCCATAATTGGCAAAAACAGAAATTAATTTCAGTCAACTGCAGCACTATAACACCGATTTCGCTTCTGTAAAACTGGGGAGCACCATAGATTTTACATCCAGCATATATCAGTGAATCCTATGATATAGCCCCTGGTTTCGCGTCCCTCATAAACTCAGATACCCAGAATCCCACTCTCCCACTGCAGGGACAGAGATGGACTTGGCATCACCTTTAGCAATATACTGTAGCATATCCAAACATTGAACACAAGACATCCTAACAGCGATGGCAGAGGAATATGTATGAATATATATATCAAAAATATGTTGACTACAGTGACTGATCTGTCTTCTTCCTCCTAGAGAAAGCAGCTTCATAGCAACACACAATGAAATGATGACTTACAGAAATAAATGAGGAAGATGGTATAAAACTGGACTCACTCTTTTGATGTAATGAGTCAAGATGAAACATAAAAAACATAATGATAACTGTGTGTAAACTGGAAACCATTGAGGTTACATTTAATTTTGGTACACCACCCAAGAAATCATTCCTGCTAAATATCCAAACTACAGGCCTGGGCGTAGAAACCACGAGTCAGTTCTTCTTCTCACCCACGCAACTTACATACAAATACATTGTAGTATTTGGTCCACTGACCCGGAAAACCCAATAAAGGAATACTGATTGAAGACATCTTAACTTTGCGTGTGTGTGTGTGTGTGTGTGTGTGTGTGTGTGTGTGTGTGTGTCTTCCAGGGGCCAGAGGGGTAAGGGGAAGTAAAATGGCATGTGCTACAGGAGGAGTGGGATCACTGCACCACACACATAGAGCTGCGTGGGGGGTTGACTGTCCTGGCCACAGGGTCCTGACTGTAGTTCACAATGTCTGCCTTCACCACACGCTGAAAACATGCAGACAAAAACACACAGAGAGAATTTACAAGGCTGCCACAACAATCACAACAAACAGCCTAGTCTACATAGTGTTTGTTTGTTACTACTGTTAAGTGGTAAAGTTCCCAAGAATTTAATTCAAACAAGGCTTGTCATCTGGCCCTCCACATTTTCACGGCTCTCCAAAGAGTTCCAGGGACTGAGAAGTTATCTCAAATGTAGACTATATTGAGTATGTTGATGAAATGAAGCCTAAGACGCTATAATCCTTTTGTTCTTTTTCTAAATAATCAACTTCTAAGCATTTTTTGTTAGCGTTTTGTGAAACATGGATCCCCAGCTGTGCAATAGTTTGGCCCTTAGCCAAAGTCAAAAAGTCCCTAAGCCGATCATGAGCCGGGTGGAGGTCAAACTGGGGTCATGTCTGATACCATCATGAACTCTGAGGGCCAAGTCTTCTTCAGTGGATCACACTCAACCAACCAGCTGAAATATTTTGGATTCCTAAGACGGTTAAGCATATTACAGCTACATATACAACTACAGCAGGAGTAGTCCGATTAGGTTCTATTCGCCTTATGGCTTTCTCTACTAAACTCTAATCTAAAGCTATACTACAGGCACTACAACTACCGTGATTTCACCATCTACCAAGACTACTTTCAAGTACAAAGCTACTGTTTATGCATAAGACTAACAGATATACTGAAATATATCTGGATGACTGTGCAGACATACTTCCAACTATTGAACAGAACATATTTTGCTTTGCTGGGTGGTGTCTTGACTAATTGCGCCTTCATCCTGTGGGTAGTCCACCAGCTCAGCCTTGACGATCCTCTGTGCAAGATGCAACACATCAGACCAGTGTAGAGACGGAGTGGGATGATGGGGAAAAAAAGTTTTGAGAATAAAATGATGAAAGAAAAGATAGAAAAGGTTAAGTACAAGGAGTATGAGTGAGGAAGAGTGAAAAGTGTGGAGACCAAGGCAAGGTAGGGTTAGGACAATGGATAGGAAAGGATGAGGAAAGGGTCATGGAGTGAGAGAAATAAAAAAGAAATGTGAGAAATAGACTGAAAGAAATAAATATAGCATGAGATACATATATGAATTATCAATCCAGTGAATTACCACAAGGCAACAGTAGATCAATGTGACCTTGCACAGCTACAGGACACAAGTCATCCTCAGAGTGGAATGATATTTCTGTCTGACAACTAAGCAGATGAAGATTAGACCTGGACCCATATATATTAATAAATCTATCCATGCCAAAAGCAAAAGAAAAACGTTTTCTTTTAATGGTGATACACCTGGTCTCTTGGCTGGATAAGTAGTGAAGAGCAGAGCACATGGCTGAAACCTAGGCTCTGGTTGGTTGTCTGATTAACGAGCTGCCGAAGCCTGGTGTCGGAGTCAGAGAGTGATCAGTGGCCTCGCTATCTGATCTAACAGACACAGGACCATGACGGAGAGGGCTCCCAGGCACATATAATACTGTCAGGGGTTGCGACCCACATGTTCAGCTCTCTAAGCCTGACAGCTGATAATGAGGCTTTGCTGGCCCCCCAGATAGACCTAGAGCCATGACCTGCTCAAAGCCTCATCTCCACATCCATGAAACAAAGTCAGTATGTCATTCCTTCACATTACCAGCAATATTTGAAAAAAGGATAGGACAACCTCTTTTTCACCCCTCAAATCTGGAATGAACTATGAATTAGATGTATGTGTAATATCTATAACTACAGGGCGGGAAATGACCACCAGTTAAATGCTGCTAAATCTTTGGCTGTGGTTTTTAGATTTGTATACTCCACCGGCCTTTTAGGCTATTTGGTTACCATCGTAGGAAACTTGGTAACCAAGTTCGATTCTTTTCTGTTCTATCAGCATATTTCAGTCAGGACGTCTAAATGAATCAAACGTTTGTGCTTTTCTAGTTCTCTGGTTTTAACTTAGATTGCGCCCCTCAAGCCTTCTGATGTTGTACAAAGTTGACCAGCTGGTAGATTATTTATTTGAATTTGTAGCCTCTAATTGTCCATTATTCTGTTTGCCTGAAATGTAATAAAATGTATCAAGACTATTGCTGTAAACTAATCTAGTAACCTATTTTTTCTCATTCAAATCAATGAGAAATGGGACCTATTAAAATATGTGTTTTAGACAAAATCATTAGGCCTGCGTGACTACTCACCAAAAATGTACTCTTTCCTGGTAACAAGTGGCAGGCTGTCCAAGTAGCCCAGCTTTTCTACCGTCCAAGAGAACCATTATCTTTCACAGCATGTGAACAACTCAATGAGTCTTGATACTCATTTGGAGGTTCTTCTCTTTTCGAAAAATTTATTTGGAGAGTAAAATAATGTACTGGCTGATTAATTTCAATAGTCAACCACTACATTATTATACTCTCCCAAATTATTTTTTAGAATAGACACTGTGAACCATGGCCACTGAGTTACCACAATGAAGAAACGTGTGTGATAATGATGCTATTCTTTCCATTGAAATGCATCAGAACTTATGCATCCATTATTTAATCAAGATTAATGTCAAAACAAGTCTGTGTTTCTGTCAACTTGTCAACTGGTCTTGACCTCTCTCCTTAGATAGATGGGATCCAGCCACTCACCCTGCTTGATTAGCCTGGATTAAAGCACTTGGTTTTATTGAGACAGCTATCAAGGGAGGTGACAAACAGGAAGGTAGATGGACAGCTTCATTAGTCGATGGTCACTTTCTGTTTGTCGACAGCAGTGGTGTTTGAGATGGGAGAGGGGCTTGAGAATGTGGCCAGTCCTTCCCTAACGTCTTCTCCCTTCTCTGGAGGTCCTGACCTCTCCCTAGCCCCTGGGCTCATCAGCCGCTACCCAGCCAGAGTGGCACCAACTGGTCATATCAGACCCAGGATTAATGCTTCTGGGGGAGGTGACCCTGTAAATCCTACAGCTGCCACCATGGGGCACTTTGGCCTGGTTGGTGAGCAGAGACCCAGTTTTGGCCCATGATGGTGGGAGATAAACCCAATAAATCAGACAACCAATCCTAACCTTCTCACCCTTAAGACTGCCTACCTTTAACCTCTGACTTCACGCGTTAACGTGGTCAGTGTGGGTCTATTTACAGATGGGCAGCGTCAGTGGCAGGTAGACCATCACAGGAGTCAGACATAACAAGCCGATGTTTACACAACAAAAGGTCCTTTACAGTTTGTGGTGACCTCCACTGAACTGGTTGGCACACTCCCTGTGACCTCCCGTATGTTTAAGCCTTGTGTTACGTATTATGTTAGGAGAAAGGCTACTGATGACGTCACCAGCCACTTTCACAATTTTACAAGTCAATTATAATTTTAGGTACAACATGACCTCTCAGCCATGGCTGGTTGCCTGTCCAAGTGAAAGGTGGAGTGAACAAAGTTATCAGCCATGGTGAAAATATAACAGCATTTGTGTGGCAGCTAGTGAGAAGACAACTGTTGGAGAGAGAGCTGCAAAGGACTTTTGAGAGAAAGAGCTTGATGCCACTATGACTTACCTGGGACTGTTCTAACTCTGCTTTGTTGAGCTTCACACCGAGAATCTCAGCAGCAAGTCTCTGGAAACAAAGGTACACCTGAAGCCAGGAGCAAGGGGGAAGTGGGAGAAATGGACATGAAAGATGGAACAGAACAAGAGGGGATATAAAATCAGATTCAACCCTTTTGGTAACTCAAAACGTGACAGTGAATTTTTGTTTTTCTCCTGTTGGTTTAACACTGATGTGACTCGAGTTAGCTGGTACTAACCGAATCCCCCGTCTTGGCCGATACGAACTGACTGATGAGGCTGCTCTCTTGGCAGAAGCGCTGGTGTTTATCAGCCTTCACTGTCCTCATGTGCTCCAGGTCAACTGTGGACAAAACGCAGCATGACATGTCAGAAAATTTACACAGATAGGACAGGATTCATATGGGGTTGTATGGCGCACTGGGGTTAGCTGTCACATATCTGGATCTAAACAGAAAAGATAACAGTTTACACTTGAGGTAAGATGGAAAGGATCTGTCTAGTGTACAAGCTGTCTAATGTAAAATATGGAGTACATGAAATAAATTGTATATTTCAATTGTTATGTTGCTGTCAAATCTAGCTTCTGTGCTGGTATTTTTTTTACTTTTTTTTTTACTTTTACTTTACTTTTATTGAGGCTGGAAATGATTCAATGGCCCCAAGCATCCATTCTCAGCCAGTATTAGAAATTGAGGTGACACATTCCATAGTGTAAGCCTAGTCCTAGTACAGTTGCACCCCGGAGCTATGCACCTTTACCTCTATGTGACCTGAAACAGACAAACCAGCCCAGCTGTGGAGAGATGGTTAAAAAACAATGCATGGATGACCAAAGACTGCAGGCTACACTCAGAGTGAGATTGTAGCTGGAGAAAACTGTTGACATATTAGTGTGCTGGCATATTGAAGCAGGCCTTTAAGGTGGGCGCATGGGCCCAAGAACTGGGTCTGTCACCTTCATGCTGATTTACTGCAAGCATACAATGACAGTGCCTTCCTTTCTAGCTATTGTGGCAGTGTCCCTGTGCATTTGACTCCTGTGCAGTGATACCAGGCGCTTTGCTTCTATCCTTCCTCGGTATGGGGTCATGCTGGGGTCGCTGGAGAAGGTCACCCGGGGGTCTTGCTGCTGAAAGCAATAGCTTTCCTCTTTATTTCTGGCTTTGTGAGACAAGGCGGCCACGCCCGGTATCTGGTGCATACGTGTCTATGGTAGCTGGAGGAGGTCGGGCTACTGTACGGTGTTGCGTTTCTCTTGTCCCCCCGAGTTTTGCTCTTTGTGTGAAGTTTCATTCAAGTTGTCAAGGCTTTACCCTGTTCTCATGCCCCTTGGTGTGTGTGTGTGTGTGTGTGTGTGTGTGTGTGTGTGAGTGTGTGAGAGAGAGTGAGAAAGAAAGAAGCAGAGAAAGAGAGATGGATACAGAGCAAGGGTGAAATGTAAACATTGCCCTATGCCATTATTATTAATATCTCAGTAAGTCATATGACCCAAAAATGTGAAAGGCCAATCCGCAAAGACAAAGAAGCATACATTTGGTAAGACTCATTTTAGACTAAAAACAATATTACTATCACCATAAGTGACTTATAAACACAAACCTTTCTGGTCAAGGGCAGACACTTTTACATGTACTCAACGTCCAGAGCAGACTGTCACGTCTCTGCCATGCATAAACATAGCTGTCTCATAGGCGTCGGCAGGTTATTAATTCCAGTCATTAAGAGCGGAGGTACCCAGCATGCTACTAGAGGTAAACAGTGCTAATCCTTTGGATCCTGCACACTTGGGAAAGGTTATCAATCATGTGTCACGGTTAGATTAGCCAACATTAACATACTGGCTCAGAGTGGCAGGTTACTGTAAGTAAATCCCATGATGAGTAAGGTTTCTTTGTGCTGCCATAACAAACATGTAAGCAAAAGTGAATGCTCTCCGAGGGTATATGCATCAAGGTGATGGTCAATTCAGAACTAGGCAGTAGAAGAAATACAATGCGCTGCAAGACAATAAAAAGTCCAAAGACATGGAAGGTCTATTGGACAATCACCTGAGACTTTTGATATGTGAAAAGCAGATTACCTATTCCAGCAGTTGTTAAAATGTTGCCCTGCTATGCATAAAAACATGTTCTGTACATCAGTTGGGAACTATTTAGCTTTCTTTAGGCACAAAACAATAGGCAGGCCTATATTCTCACATAGATTTTAACAGCATGTGGCATCTGTCTGTGTAAACAGAATATAACAGCTAATCCCACAGTTTTAGTGTTTTGCTCCATTTTTCTCCCTAATGTACCCATTTGTACTTATCAGCTCGAAACAATCTTCCTCCGATGATCTGGTTTCCCTCCATTTCTGTCAAACTGTACATCAGCTTAACTACTCCTAGGAAGTGACTGCAAACACGAAATAAACTGTTTAGGCCTCTGAGCGCATAGAGATAGTGGAAGAGATCATCACTCGTCAAGACCGATGGCCCTCCCTCGCTCTGGCCACCACAAGTGTTTATTTAAAAGGTCTGCCTGTCATTGTGGTGAACTGCAAGACAACAGTTGGAGATTAATATCTGTAGGATAAAAATCAGGTTTTTACCATAACTAACGAGTTAATTTGTTATAGTGTTGACGTATTACATAAAGGGGAACAGACCCAAACAGGAAGAAAATATGCATGATGGTGTTCCTCTCCTCAACGTAGTGTCTCTGGATATGTCAACTTGGCACCTTGGTGGAAAGAAACCTCTCATGAGAGGTCATTTTGATGTCACTGAAAACTTGACATTAGTAAGGAGGCTGGATGTCTACCTGGAGCATGCTTTTTAAAACTACCCAATGACTACCCTATGCCCCCCTCCCTGATGAGTGTGATGAGTTCAAAGACAAACCTATAAGCTTTGAAATATCTCTCAGATACAACAACAGGTTAAAAACATTGTGGTTAGGCTAAGATTTCAAAAAGACTTGAGGACAAATCCCCTCTAAAACACTGTTAGTATTGGCAATGTACCTTGCATTTCTGGGTCTATTTTGTTGTTGGTAGTGTATTTTTGTATTTTTCTTATTCCTGCAGATAACGGGTCAAACGTCAAGATATTTCCAGCTCAGCTACAACGGAGATGGATAGCAGAAAACTTCTCAGCCATAGAATCAGGGTTTGGTGTCAGATCATCAGAATCAAAGAGCAAGGGCTTCTTTCTAGACTCACCATTTTTGCATCGACATTCAACAGTCATACAGGAAGTAATCCATAGCAGAAAAGGAAGAGATACCAATTTCTCCACTGACAGTATCCTCAATAGACCAGAATGCAATGCAGCCACAAGACATTTTGTGTTCTGAGTAAGGGGCAGGAAGTATAGGAAATCACTAACTGAAATAGAAGTAGACAAGGCAGGATGAGGGGAAGAGAGTACACAAAACTTCAATCACAAATTGATGATATCTAGCAGTGACAGAGTATCCAAGGGTGGATTTTTTCTTTGATAGTTCAAAAACATGTTGCTCAGGAAAAACAATAAGACAATGTCTCTACTTTTGCTAACCAGTCTGCAATCCTATACTGCACTGTGATCCTCTGCGCTGTGGGCTCTTAAAACCACGCAATGATAGCACAGGGACCTAGTTACTGTTCCACCAAGTCAGCTGCTGGGGACCAAGTGGAACAGTTTACCGAGCGAGCAACAGCCAGAGAGTAAGCTTGACATAACACAGTTAATTGCCGCCAGCCTCATTTAAGCTAAACAGCAGTGCAATAGGGAGTATGGGGGCTGAGGGTGGAATGTGTGGTTTGCGTGTGTGTCTATGTGTCTGTGTGTGGTAGTGGAGGTGGGGTGCGTGTTGTCTGAGACTTGGGGCTCTGAGGGGTCATATCCCATTAGTGAAAGTTACAGGGTTGAGCCTAATCAACCCCAGGGGAGAACCTATCACTTCCAACATTACCTCACACTATGTCTTAAAGACCCGGTTAAGAGGGTTTCCCCCCCTTTCACCTCAATGACAACCAAGGACCAATTCAGACAGTATAGTGAGAGAAAGGATTCAAACCAACTCCAGTTTCAAGTCTACTCTTTGAAAGGCCTCAACTGTGTTTTAAAACATCCCAGAATTATTCTAGGACAATAACAATCAATAGGGGTCTGGTTTTGTGAGCCCATATAGTACATATGATACAACATCCTGGGTACAGTCACAATTCACTGTAACATTTTCCATCTTTTAAATAGTGTGATAAAGCCCACAACCAAACTGACTTATTTTGACAACCGGTAACAACTGCTAAAAATTCTTAAATACTATTTTTCTGTTGAAAATGAACAGTTGTGTGATGAATTCACACAAATTAAAGGTGTTAGACATGTAACATCCGAGTACAGCCACAAAGAAGGAGGTCTTAGAGAGATGGATTCTGCTGCACTGGAGGTTTTTCATGACGTCCTCCCAAAATGCGATAGACAACACAGTCAGGTTAATTGCAAGTGACATTTTATTAACCCTTAAACTTTCAAGTACACAAGACAAGGAAACCTTTACAACCTTACAAAATCAGTAAAAGTATTATGACTCAATCTAAACGTGATGTTTGATCGATTTTGACATTGATTGAAATTTCTAAGCTTAAGTAACCAATAAAACAAATTTACTAGTGGAAATCATGTGAAACATCTAAATGATTGGGTCCAACTGGTTTACATGACTTGGAAAAAGCTCATAAAAGGCAGGTGAAATAACACTTTACTGCTTGAGGTCTTGCATTAGAGACATCATACAGCATGATATGTCTGTACTAAAAAAAAAAAACACACTTCAAAAAGCTATAGCCTATTTCTTGGTTTCATTTTATCTTTGGGCCAGAATTATCAGAAATGTTACAGAAAAAGCTGCTGTGTTTTGTTGACTCTTAAGAATGCAGTCATTCAGAAGTCATAAACTAAACGGTACTCTAGTACATTTTATTAGACCATAACAGTGTAGGTATTGTTTATAATAAGCAATGTTTGTTTACTGAGAATTGGAACATGGTCCCTGAAACTGAAAAATACTTAAATATAAGTTTTGGCCTTAATAGCCCCTATAATAATGTAACATATATATATATATTTTTTTTTTTTAGCAAATCCTTTGGGCTATGAATGATTTTGGAGTTTAAATAACTATCAGATCTATCAGAATACCATTGTTGGTGGAAGCAGAAATAATTTGAGGGTGACTAAGTGACATTATCATTACTTTTTTGTATCAAATGGAAGACAGAGTGAGTACGGACAGATGAAGTGCTGTAGCCTGGTGTTGTCGAGGTGAGCCCGTGCAAAAGTACTCGGGGGAATCCTGACAGAGACAGAACGCTCTTTGTGCTCCGGCGCCCCTGCCCTGGTGGCCTAAAACCGGCCGGGACCGTCAGGGGACTAGCTTTCCACTAGGTCAGAAGTGTTCTGTCGACAGCTCATTGATCACAGCTCATCTTGTCACCTGATCGTTCCTCGTGAAATGCACGTGCAGACACACACACACACACACACACACACACACTTCAAAACATAATCAGATACTCTACAGCAGCCAGTAAAACAACACTGAGCGTGGTCTTCCTCCCCGGTGTGGAGATGTAAAACAGTGAGCGTCCAGCAGTAGCCATGCAGGCGGGGAGAGAGTGGGAGTGCTGGGCTGTCACTGCCACAGTAAAACACGGGGGCCGTGGGCCTTGCCGGCTGGGTTAACAGGCTCCCCGGACTCGTGAAAATTGAACAAAAGGCCCAGTTCTGAGCCAACCGCACAAGACGCTGCCCAGGGTTTCACTGGCCATGTCCTCCAAGCTCTCCTGTCGCTGTTAAACTAAGTGGACTTTTATGGGCAAGCAGTAATACACGCCACTGGGAGCCAGCAGTGTAACTATGAGCCATAATAATCATATGGAGCGCAGGGGAGCCTTCGTAATTGTGCACGTCGCATCCCCGTGAGTCAATTCACAATTAAAAAGTCTCCCCATGAGCCATGATGCATTGAGCTGCCCTACAAATTTGAGTTAAAGACACAGCAGTGAACTGTGACATGGAAAGTGTGTTCTGTTGACAACTGACCTGAGCAAACACTGTCTTAAATAAAACCTGACCCTATGTAGGCAAGGCCCCTTCCAGGAATTCCTCCATATCAATGTTGTGGAGCAGCGAAGGAATAAAGTACAGCCTGAGCATGATGAGGGTTCCAGGCTGCAGTCAGGTCAGGTGGCTATGCTGTGCTGTGCAACTCAAATGGTCCATGACTTACCACACAAGAAGGCATCCGAAGACTGATCATCTACTGCATGTGCAACAATATTTGCTTTATGGATGGCTAAAATGAATGAGGACTTTCCATGTTTCAATAGGCATGGGAGTCAAGAGAGATGAGTCGAAGGACCAGAGCTGGGTCAAACAGTAGTAGTAGCAATTAATTCCTAGCATTTAGTTTAATCTGCAGCACCAGATGGGTGGGTTTTACTTCATCAAGACAGTTCAGATAGTATTGAGTAAGTTGTCCATCACAGAAAAGTATACTAAATTGACTTAATATACTTTCCTGTGATTGGCACTCATTGTGTTGCTGTATGTGAGAAACGCCACTCATCTGTTAGTCTAAAACAAACCCTAAAAAGTATTTTCAAATATAAAAAGTATTTTCAAATATAATAAGTCTGGACATGGCAGTAATTTTACACTGGCTTATCGGCCACAGTGTAATACAGCTGTAATTCTTCATTCATCTCTCCATATCCTCAATGTAACTTAAATCTCTACTTGCCATCTTTCCCAGACCTACAGAAGGACAGCCTACTATAGTCAATGTGGTTACTCAACAAATTTGATACACACGTCAATTTTGACCCCTTCCCTTTAATAAAATGTGAAAAGAAACAGGAAACATTGGATTGGCTGTATACTGTAAACATTCCAGATCTTTACCCAACCATGCACCATGCCTTACTGGGTCTATATACTGTATATATAATGTTTTACGGTGTCGAACCTGTGGTCGCCCTCCCCACAGTGCAACACAGACACTGCTGACGTGTGCATCCCTTCTATCTGGGGAGGGGTGTGGGGTGCCGGGGTATGAGTACTGGGCTTTTGTCCCACCACATGTCTATTGTGGCTAAACCTTTCCCTTGGGGGCAATTAGGACCTTTTAGTTTGTTGTAAGAGGACCTAAGTACGAGTGGGTTGAGCCAGGAAAAACATTTTTGAGCTAAACCAAAAACAGAAGCGCATTGAGCTCCTCTGCGCTCCTGGACTTCTGAGCATCTCTCTATTAAGAAATGTGCAGGCCTACACTGAACAGACAGGAACTGTGGCAGCTTTACAGGGGCTGGGAGGTGACAGGGGTGAGTGAGCTGGGGAGGGGGAAGGCTTCAACTCCACCCTAGACCTTGCCAAGAGGGCAAACAACTCGAGACCGACAATGTTGGTGGCAATGGCATGCTTCAAGATAACCAAGAGTTTGCAGAGATCCATGTTTCATTATAACTTTCTCATGGCTGCATGGAAGACCGGGGAGAGAGAAGTGTGATGGGTAACGGTATGCAGTGAGACCTGCCATAGCCTGCAGAAGGCAAACACACGCATGTTGTTTAACACAACAGGGACACAGAGCCAATGAAAAGACATTACTGTCTGCAAAGCTACAGCAGAAGTGTTAGTCCACACGTGTGAGAGATAAGAGTAAGAGCAGGTCTGAGTGTGTGAGTAAGTGAGTCAGTGTTTGCACAGGGATGAAAATGAATGTGCGAGTGTGTTTGAGAGATGGAGCAAGATAGAGACATAGAGAAGAAAGAAAGGGGAAAAGAAACAGAGTGAGAGAGAAAGACAGGAGAAACACTTTGTGTGCAAACTGTCTTTGTGCGGAGACCTTATCTCCCTGCAGAGGGGAACGTTTCCCATGGTAAGCCGGAGTGGATCGGCAGTGAACAGTGTTAGAACCTCCGTGCAAAAAGCCATGAGTGATGAGGAGGGGTTAAGAGAACTGAACCCATTTAAGTCACCCAAATAAGGGCTGTGGGAGCCCATGATGGATGCCCTAGAGTTCCTGAGGGAGAGAGAGCTCACAAAGAGAAGGGAGATGGGTGAGGAGTGAACAGGGGTCCTGTGATCCCCTCTTAATAAAAACAAATTGGTTTGATAAACGACACAATGAAGAAAGGGTGCACAGGCCTAATGTCTGTGAAGAAATATATACCCTGATTTCAAATATTAACTTCTACCATGTTAAATTTGAAGTTTATAATAATGGATGTCTCATTTGATAAAAACAAATTGTACAAGTTATACTATAGTGCTTATACTACACCATATTTCATAAACCAGTGATTTCAGACTATCTCTAATCTAAAAGACAAACAGTCAAGAATAGGCCAAATACAGCTGTTGAGCGAAGAGCAACAGAATTTATCCTTTAAAGCCCTTTCAAAACAGACAGCACTTGTATTTCCCTACTAAAAACGAAACACTCGAGTGGCGGGGGAGATGACTGCAACAAGCCAACATTTCTCTTGAGAGGATCCTGTGTACCATACGGTGTTACACTGGGCTGCGCTGTAATAAACAGTTATAGTATGTTTAGACAGACCAAGAGCTTAGCATTCTTCCATTACCCATGTGTTCCCAGAAACTCTGCGAGTGTGTCTCTCTACCTAAGTGCATGGGTGTGTGTGTGTGTGTGTGTGTCTGAGAGAGAGAGAGTGTGTGCGCTTGCACACGCACGCTTGCATAAGTAATTGTGTACACACATGTGCGCCCTCAATAAAATATTTCATTGGCTTTCTCTCTGAATTGTTACAAGTGGTATCATTATTTAAAACAAGGCTCTGGCAGCATGTGGAGGGCAAGGGGGTGCAGCGCACTGGTGCTTAACAAGCACACTTAACCCCAGCCGGCCATGCTAAGCTGAAGAAAGGAGAGGTTGTTCGCTACCAGTGACATGGCACAGGAGGGCAGTCAGGCCAGGGTAAGGAGAGGAGGGGACAGCATCATTAATGAATCAGTCTGGTCCATAGGCTCAATTACGGTACAGTGGATAATGAAGAGAGTGTTCAAATGAAAGTAGAAGCCAGGCATGGGGTACTTCTGGAAATCCAAGCTTGTATGTATCTAATAGCATACATAAATAAGCCTAATAGGTTTGCATTTGATTGTAGCCTTATGTGCATGTTAGTCCAATGTATTTGCTGATGCTATAAAGAAGGATTAAAGATTTCAGTGTATGCTAGTAATACTTTAAACTGCGTATGTACAATTATTCCTACTCTAACCAGCACCTGAAATAAGTACTGCTGTGCACAGGTCATCTACCTCCTATGGTCACCTTATGTTATCTGTGTGTACAGAAGGGAATGGACATAAGGTAGAAAAATAAAGACCAGAGCTGGAAACAACACTAAAATGTCTGAGTGGTCAAGAGCAAGAATCTCCCCAAAGGCAAGCCCTCACAGAGACATAAATCTATATGGGGCCGATAGTGTTTTTATAAGCTCCGAGTTATGTCTGTAATTCTATTTCAGTTGTCACAAAAATGGGTAAAGTGTTGCCCCACTCAGTCCAACGTGGGAACCATTTAAAAGAAATCTCAAAACTACCCCCAAAAGAATGTTGTGTATTCTTATGTTCAACTCATTGTAAGTGCGTGCCGAGTTGAAAAACAAAAAAAAAATAAAATAGTGCCGCAATACTTAAAAGCGTCAGAGGCTCCTTGGCAAAAGAGAGAAAGGGAGGAGGGAGGAGGGAGGGGAAAAAGAGAAACTAAAACAGAAATGTCTGTGTGGGCAATTCCCACTAGATAGCTAGACTAACTCTCTCTTCAAGCCCCCTGAAAAAAAAGGAGTCCGTGAGAGGGTTCAGGGATTCATAAAGTCTAACAAGGTAATTGATTGCTCCTGGTGGGGCAATCTGTGTGGGATTTTGTTTTTCTTTTTTTCAGCATGTAGGAGAAGAGAAAACACACACGGGCCATTCTCAGCAATACAGCCATTAGGGGGAGAATGACTGTGCGGGGGTGAGGGGGTGAGGGGGGTCCCTGACAGCGGGATGTATACTACTTAGATATTACAGTACACACACTCACCCACACACCCAAAACCTAGCCTAAATACGGAGGCGCCCACTGTTAAAGCCGGGGCATTAGGAGATGCAACGGATGCGAAGACAAGAGAATCCGCTCTAGACAGGCGAATTAAACCATGACCTATGATCCCCGTTGAGTAACATTAGCAAGAGCTTCCTGTGTGCAGGCACCACTCTGTTGACCGTTTATCACTGCCGTGAAGGTGGACAGTCATCATTACACACACACCGACGCCTCGCTTTACAATAACATGGCGGCAGCCATGACTCCACATCTGTCAAGGGGATGTTTAAAAAGAGTCATCATTATTAGTCTTTATTTTGGAGATGGGTGGATGGCTGGAGGGTGATAGGGGGAGCTTTCGGAGGAGAGCTGTCTGGTTATCGTCTAGCTCCTCTCCTCTCCTTGCCCAC
>OOFE01011173.1:23017-80706 GCA_900323365.1 Monocentris japonica
CTGCCAAGGCTATAATAATAAGTCTCACCGTAGTCACCAATACAGGCGTGTTTGGGAATTGGAAACTAATTCTTCCTATGCTATGTTTTTCACCATAATGACACACTTCTACAGCAGATGGTTTATGCACTTGCAAATATCCTATCCTTCCTGATAGTGATGGAGTCAAAGACAAATTGGCTTTTTCTTTGATGTTGGAGGAAATATAATTCAACCTGGCAGTGTAGAAGAGATGCACAGAGATGCACTGTATGTTGGTTTGGCTATCAAAATAAAAAGGTAGCAATATAGGATGGTGTGTGTGTGTGTGTGTGTGTGTTACCGTACATGAGCTCCGTATACATATTTATCCAGCATTTTCCCCCCTAACGTTTGGCCTCCGATGTCCCACACCTGCAGGGTCACGTTCAAATTGCCTACAGTGAAAAAAAGGAGAAGGAAATATCTCCTATATCAAAAACATTGAATGGCAATCTATAGAAAACAAATCATTACAAAAACCAGCGCTGTCAAAAATGGGTGCATTGATTTAACCTCTTTTAGAGATCATGTTGCTCTTTTAGTGATGCTTTTTTCTGTGTTGATCAATGACGAATTGTAAAAAAAGGACAAAAGGAAGCAAATAATTATAATACTGCAATTTGTGAAGGTTTCCATTCCGGATGTTTTTGTCCTCTTTAAACATTTAGGTGTTTGTTTTAACAAAGCTCATAATCTTGAGGAAATTGCGAGCCAGCCGTAACTGGATCCTGCATTTTAGGTGAGGAAATTCTATAATAAAAGTCGGCGTTGTCCATATACATATTGGAAACAATAAATCAGAGATTAATCTTTCATGCTAACTGCTCTTGCCTGGCAGGTCACCCACACCTCACATCCAAGAATATCCCACCCAGAGATTGAGAGGGATGAATAGGTATGCTTAACCTCTAATTTAAACAGTCTCTATACCCTGGCAGTAAAAAAACAAGCTCTTTATTAGCCTGGGAAGAGCTGTTTGCATTGTGCCGTTTCCTGCCAAGTTAAGGAAAGTGAGGAGAATTATGTGCTGTTAAGGAAAATAGCAATAATTAAACACAAAATAAGAGGAAAAGAAGATTTCTGTGGAAAGAGAAAGGAGGAGTGAATGAGAGCGAGAGAGAGAGAGAGAAAGACGGGTACAAAACCAAATCCAAATAAATATTTTCTTCCTCTGGAAAATGAAAGGGGTGGTTGAAAAAAAAAGAAGAAAAAGAGGAGGAGGGGGGACCAGACAGCGAGGAGTTTATGTTGGTGTGATGAGGGACCTGCGCTAGGCTGGAGCAGCGATGGGGAGCGGAGCATACACTGTGGACACGGCTGGACGACTCAACCCCTTCATAAGTCCCCTTTTAAAGCGGGGGAAGGAAACACTGAGGTTCACAGTGACTACATCTAGACTATACAGTGTCAATGTAAAGCCACATTGAAGACTGCAATGAATAACGGGCCCTTGGTGTTACGGAGAGCAATCCCCACCCATCCTCCACGCTCGGACATTAACTTTATTTATGTTACAAAGATTCACGCTGACTCAACAGCCCCAACGTTTTCCTGCTTATGTGGAGCAAGTAGCAGAAACTCTGATCGTGTGCTGGATAGAGGGACCTTCAACACGATTAAAAGGCTAGCAGGACGGACAAAACACACATTGATAAGAAAATAATCTCCATCTCAGTGTGAGACGCAGCTGATTCAGACACAGCAGCTTCCAAAGGTTAGAGTTTGACAGAATTTATCAAGTTCATTTCACCTCTGGTCAATTTCTGTCCCCCCACCGCCCCCACCTCATTGGTTTGGCAGAGACATCTGGAAGAGGTATTGTTATAAAAAGCACACACAGAGGAGGCTGTTGTGCGCCAATCGGCCTCGCCTCACCTCTCCCCGCGTTGGAAAATGTACATTAAGTTTGACAAGCCGGGCCTTCATGGTGAGAGGGGCCAACGCTGGCTATAGGCTATTCTCCCCCGTTGCAGAGAGACCCTTACAGCCCCATAGAGACCCAGAGACCCACACAACCTCTCCAATATAAGGCAGGGTGGGGGTCCTAACAAAGTTTTGGACCACCCAGCTCGCAAAGCCACCCTCCTCTTCATCAGCTCATCAACACCCAATTCCCCAGAAAATGGGCCATTTAACAACTCTGGTGTTGAACTAGTGTTATAGTTGCCATAATGATACAGATGTAGGCTATATTAAAACAAAGGTTACACTTTAACATGCAAAAGATGAGCAATTACTGCATACAAAAAAAACTTACTGGAAACGATTAACAGCTATTGTATGAGTACTTATTAAAGAGTCAAGTCCAGCATATGCTGGTTGGCTCTTTTCATTTTGACTCCACCACAACATTTTTGGGGGTTTAGTTCACATAAGCTGAAACTGAAACAAAATCAAAACAGAATACTTCAGCGAAGTCACAAATCAGCATACCTTTTACTTTTAGCACTTAATTTGCCCTTGCTTAATGTTGTTTTATTAGTAATGAAAGAATGGAGGCACTTTGCAGATTTTTGGAGCTTAAGCCTTGGCAAAGATTTAGAAATGGCATTTAAAATGCTGAAAATCCCCATTTCATATGGTAGGAAGTCAAAATGGAGTGCTTGTGTCTAAATATAGCAATAGTCATAATAAACATTTATTTTACAGATCTAAAGGGGATACAGAGCATGGCTTTATTTCTGTGGGTTGAACATAAACAAATAAGAACATGAATGTTTTATGTGGTGCAGGACAAAGATCAGTTGAACCTGGGGATCAACGATATGAATATAAAATGTTAATGTATTTACTCTGTACTGTGCCCACAGAATTATGAGCAAGGCCTGCCCGTTTGGACATAAGCTGTCCATTGGCCTTGGGGAGTGAAAAAAAGCTTAGTGTTTGCTCTGGAGAGAAGAGCTTTCAGAGTGAATAAGCCTGAGAAGTGGCAGACTCACAATGTGGAGCTACCAGAAAAGACACATTCAAAGTCCTGAGGACCTGAAGGACTAGCCTAATCATTCTTCGCGGAAACGCTAGGTCAGGAAATAAGAAATAACACCACCAAATTCTAGAAACAGAATTATGATTGTGCTTTATGGGATCTGTGAAGAATTCAATGTTGAAACCAACAATGAGCCACTTCATTAGATTTGAAATGAACCCTGGATCTTTTGACCACTGACAATTAAATGTACATGCAAAGATCCAATAGCTGGAATTTCTGAAATGCAGTATTTAAGAGAATTACTAACAGTCAGACTAGCTCAATATTTCATTGCATTAACAAGCCTACAATCTGCCACTACATGCTTGCGCAGTACGCGTGGCCGTGCTGAGTTGCAGAACAAGCTAGCACTCCCAAAAGATTATGAAGGTGTCTCACCTGGAAGGCTTATTCTCTTCAGAAAGAAATCCAGACCGATCGTTTGTTTGTACTGCTTCCCAAAGGCCTCCTGTGCAAACCTGGTGGCGAGTGATGTCTAAAAAAGAGAGACAAAGGGAGAGGCAGAGAGAGAATGAGTGCCAAGACGTCTCTCCGGCAACTAAAAACTAACTAAAAACAGAATAAATAAGAAAGTTTGAGTCGAAGAGTAGCTTTGTCTAATAAACAATATTCACGCATGCACACACACACACACACACAATACAAAAAATGAAAAAGAAAAAGTCAAAATCACACGGCCCAGTGTAAAAGTCATATTGCAAGAGGCTGCAAAACGTCTTGCAGGGAAAATGAGTTAGAGCGCTTCCTAAGTATTTTGGTGCTGAACAGAACTACAAACTACATTCCATTAACAGAAAAACTTTGATATCGTTCAAACTGACCAAATTCCAAACAAAGCTTTCCAATATTTCATTTTCCAATATTTGTATTCAAACCAGTTATATAAATACGAGTATAATTTATATGACAACAATAATGCAATACAATAATACAATACAATACAATAATATTGTAGTCATAATTCTTAGGCAATGTAACCATGAAGTGTGTTCTCTAGGAAATGAATTTCATCAATACAAATGGATTTTTTGCATTTTCAAAACTTCAGGATTGTCTGGAAGCTACACTGACGTAATTGGCTCTGCTGCTGTCTCACAACTCAGCCATGGTTGTGACAGCGAAAATCAATGTGAATTACAAAAACAGGTGTCCGGGTATGTGTCATGTCTCCAGACTACGGACCCAATAATAATTGCCACGAATTACAAAACTCCATCACTCCTTGTCACTGTTGTGTTCGATGGGAAAAAATAGCATGTTAGGGGCCCTCCTGAAATCCATGGGAATTCACTGCAGACTTGACATGCCAAGTTTAATTCATTTTGATGGATGAGGATAAGAAAAAAGTGAAGTGCTGGATGTCTATTAGCTATCTTTAGAGCAGTGTGCTTACATAAACATAGCAGAGAAGTGAAACAGTGGGACTCCCTTGGTCTTCATGTGGTAGTGAAGGCATTTAATGTGGTACTTGACAATAACCCCAGGTTAGAGGATTTGAATTGAAATCTTACTTTCAATCCACTAAGCATTCACTTGGGCCTATGCCTCAATCTAACTCCATTCATGTTAAGAAGTGCAAGTTCTGGTTTAGCCAAATAATGTTTCAACTAAAACTGGATTTCTATCAAATAACATTCCTCCAGGAAAGGCACAATGGAATACAATTAGGGTAAACCTTATCCTGATTTCCCCAAATCGTATTCAATTAAGCAAGAGGCCGACTGCAAAAGTAATCTTGGAATCAAATTCCAGCATATTGAATGTTTAAGTCTGACCTTTGGGCCAATGGTTTTCTTGATGAACCTGTCCTTAGAGATGCAGTATAAAGATTTATCCACCTAATTATTTTTAAAGTTCACCAACCCGTAGACTTTTTGAATCTCAGCGTGCAGAGCATGTCACAGACTCAAGACTGATTGAAAAATTACTAGAGGTGACTGACGCAACAAGGAGAAAATCGGCCATTTAAGTAGCCCAAACAATCACTGACAACACAGGAATAACAAGCTCGGACAGCAAAAATGTATTCCACATGCTCACGTTGGCCTAGTCGGCCATTTGTCTTGGCATTCCAGTAGCTTGGCTCTCCTCCCTCATCGTAGTCCTTTTTTTCCACCATACAATTGGAACTAACCAGCAAAAGTAAAAGCTGGCGTAATCCCGACACTCCAATAGAGAACAGCACAGGGTCACCAATGATACCAATGCCGGGAAATGAGGGAAGTTCTACTGAAAGAAGAAACTGGGAGAGAAAAAATGGCAAGCTGTCTATATCCACGTGATGCGACTCATATGAAAGACGGAGTGCATTCTTGAAGCACACAGAATCACAATTCTGTCATTATTAAAATAGTGATAAAATGAAGAATGTGCATGCAAAGGACATTGCTGGTAAATAGTAACCATTAAATGTAGAGGACCTCTACCCAAAACTCACTTTATCCTATGGAAAAGAGAACAGCAGCTATTCAGAAAAAACGACCAAGTGACTTAAAACCTGAGTTGAAAAATAGACCTGTGTGTCAGCTATGCCCAGTGCATAAAACATCTCGCTCAGGTGGACAAGCCTTCCCACATCTCCCTATATTTCTGAATGGACAACAAACCACAAGCAAAAATACCACCAAAAATGCTGTCCAAGAAAAACTGATCCGATTGCAATTTGCTGAGCAAATTGACATTAATAAGGGGGGAAATAGCATTCAAGATGTCAGTCAGTGGTGCCTACTCAAAATGGGGGGCAGGGCCCCTGTTTTCTGCCCAAAACAGACAAGCAGGTAAGTCATTCAGACAGTGACGAGCTGACACCTGGCAGCAGTGTGAGGAGGGTTATTAATGTAGCGTATCTACTGGGAACTGAGTTGTGTGTGTTCTCTGTCTCCCAAAGAAAATGTCAACTTTCCAGAATAAGAACATTCATTTTTCTCATTGGGTCTCACCATTACTGGTACATTCATTTTCTTTCTCCCAGAGGAAGGAGAGATTAGTTACAAGAAGGGACGGTGAAGCTGAAAAGCACTTAAAACCCCTGCCTTACAGTCACACCCATTTATTTGAGGATTCGAAGATACAGTGAAGAAGACACATAGCTGTATTGTCATGACAACCTCTTTGCTTTGCTGCAAATAATTGTGTGGTGTGACTAAGAAATATTCCACTGTTGTGGATGCATCTAGGCCTAGATCTTTTAAAAAGTCTTAATGAACAAACTCAATTTCCTAGGCTAAATAAACATGCAAAATGTGCAAAACAACCTATGCATCTGGCAATACTTGCTTTTCCCCATTTTCAACGCTAGCTTTTGTTCCTCTCAAGTCGGTGGTTGTCAAAGGGTCTAGGGACCAACAGGGGTTCTTGAGAGCATCCTAGGTTGTCATGCAGATTTAGCAGACACAGAGAGACAATGTACTGAGAGATGGGATATTCATTCCTCAGACAGTTCATAGTTCAGACATTCATAAGAGGAGGTCTTCACAATTACCTCTCTCCCCACTGTTATTCTGCTCAATCAAATGAGAAAATAGCAACATTTTCTCAGATGGGGTGTCCAGACATAATTTTCTCAAATGGGGCCTGATTCTCAAGACAAATGCGTATGGGGGTCCTTGGCTAGGAGAACAGAGTTAAAGCTGCAGAAGCCAGGTTAAGCAGACTGTAACCTTCTTATATCAAATTGTCATATTCAGTATAGTACAGTGCAGGGTTTGCCCTATGTTCACTAAGCAGAAGCAACCCCAAACTGATAGCAAAATGTAAAGACTATGAAAATTCATCATCTAGCGATAATACTTACCCAAAATAATTGAAAGGATTTCAGTCCAAAAAACTACTTTAACAGGAGAAATGTTACCTGATGTTCTTTTCTCAATATTTCAATTCTAAATGATCCTCATGCATGTCACTTGTTATTGTCTTGTTTGATTTGGGGACATTGACCGGCTCAATTTCAAAAGTAGACCATGCAAATGCAGCGACTTGAGCTGGCTGATGGCTAACTGCAGCACCAATGATGTTGCAGCAAAAGGTGGGACTTGGGCTAGGTATCAAACATCAATACCCATTGTAACCCATTATTTTAGCCATGACCGGCTTCATTGCTACATAAGCCTATGAGTCCCATACCAATAATTTAAAGCGGCACCTTTTCGTGTGTTCCACTTTTGGATGAGTAGCCAAAATTAGACCAGCCAATAAAAGCATAATAGGCCAATTCTATTTTTATACAATTTAGGCTTATAGGCTCAACTACAGGAAAACCTAGTACCACAGACGTATGCTACGCTTCAATGAAATGCAAGAGATCCATTCAGTAGCGCATACAACATGGATTAAGGACTGGGTAGACTCAATAGATTTAGAAGAACGGATTTGTGCCAGATTTAAATCCATTATACTATCTCTGAACCAGAATCAAAACCACTGATGTCCAGTAACTCTCTCAAACTGGCCTTGTGATGGATAAGACTGACTCAAATATTATATTTAACATTCAGATTCAGTACATGATCATTCAGTACAGTAATGATCCTGGAGCAGCTAGGCCTTTTAGGCTGCAAATCTTTTCAAAGGTTCAGACTTAATATTTGCTTTTGAAAAAATATATATAACTTTTCCTTTAGACTAGGAGGAACTCTTGCATTGTAATATTTGGTTATCTTTTGCTACCCTACTATATTCCATGTGTTTATCTTTGCTTCACCATAGAGCCATTAGAATATGAGAATGTCTTATTTTGATTCCAACTGCATCAAAAAAAGTAGCCATATTCAGTCCATGTTGCCTTTTTCGAAATGTAATTGCTGCAAGTCTATTATCTATAGTTTTGTATTATTTTCTCTCACACAAGATCAGTATCAATGGGCAACTTCAAAAAATGTGTATTATTATTATTATTACTATAATGAAGTAATAAAAGTTAATACAATTGAAATTTTTATTAACTTGACCAGGCATCATGTCAGGCTTTGGTGTCATCAAATCATCACGCATGTTAGTGGGCAGCAGTGCTACTGTTAGCTTGCTGAGATTTGTTAGCTTAGCAATTTGTTATGGTTCAATAATTTTAGACAAGCAAAATCACTAGTTTGCTACTTTGCCTGCAACATGCCCACCCCACCTCTCAATGAAAACTAATGATGTCCAGGGGGCTATCACTTACCAGATGAAATCCAATCACCTTCTGTCCATCATATATATACTATTTTTCCTAAAGAGCATATTTATTGAGTCTCAGTGTCTCCTCCCCTAGGTGATAGCTGATACAGCAATCTTTGTATACATTTACTGAAAAACCAGGGATTTTACAACACTGTTGCCAGGTCAGCATCCTTGACATCTTTAAGAAAATGTCTTTGTACAAAATACAAGCAATGACTAAATGGTTGAATTACAGACTGCACTAGGTTCATTGCAATAGGAAAACCTGACAGGCCAGCAGGCAGGTCCATTCCTCACAGCTCCATCTGTAAAGTGCATCTTTAAACATAAACAGATGCTGTCAGTACTCTACAGTTCCTGTAACGTAGTAAATATTAATAGAATATGGTACATTTCTCCCTGTCTTACAGGCTAACGTTACAGGCGACGTCAATCGTGTTCCTACTGTCATAAACTGCCGTCATATTGCTCCCATAAAATTGCTCCTGCTACCATGTAACTTTCCAGAAAGGTATCCTTTGCTGAGAGTCGAGTGGCGTGAAGTCTCAATGTAAACAAAGATAGTAGCTGTCAATACCAACACAATAGGTTGAAGGTGTGTTAAGCAAGTATAACAACTCGTGAAAACTATGATCAACAGGTTTGCATGGATTATGGTGTTGAAGTTAGCCAGCTAACGTTAATGTCCCTCATACGACTAACATTGCACTATTGCAGTGTGAATGCAATTATGTGGCAGCGATTAGATAACAAGGCTCAAACGTCTACATTATCTACGCTTTAATTGTAAACTGCAATTCTAACGTTCATAACGTTTACTAGCAGAGGCTAGTATTAGCTAAAATAGCCAACCTAGCTAGCATCAGACACCATGGTGCCTGTGAAGAAACAGCACCATTGTAAAGCCAAAATAAAGCATCGAAACAGATGCATATTAACTGAACAGCCGTGCAATCGACACTAGGGCAGTGTTAGTGTGGAAATGTTAGACTTATAAGTCCATCTTCAATAACGTTGTGTGTGATGCTCTCACCTTCCCAGATGCACCGTCTCCGATCACTATAATTTTAAGCTGTCGGTCTTGACTGTCTTCTTCTGAGTCCGACATGTCGTTAAATTGTGGTATCTGACGGTATCTGTGTGGGGAAACGATCGCTATACGCAAAGTAACAGGTCGTTGAATTTACCTAGTCAATCGGATGGATTAAATGAACGTTGAGTGGGCAACGAGCCGCCATTTTGACTCTACTACACTGCTGCTCGGCATGATCCACTGGCAGCCAGCTAGTTTAGCTAACGT
The DNA here is from genome assembly GCA_900323365.1 of Monocentris japonica. Classification (NCBI taxonomy): domain Eukaryota; kingdom Metazoa; phylum Chordata; class Actinopteri; order Trachichthyiformes; family Monocentridae; genus Monocentris; species Monocentris japonica. The sequence continues at coordinate 32,485 of OOFE01011173.1, forward strand.
TACACCGCAGTGACGGACACACTCAGCTTTCAGTCAGCAGGGATTTATCTACCGAAATACAAGACAGACACCACAGTTAGGCGTTTTAGTTTGCATTGATTATTGGTATAAATCGCCTAGTTTTGTCCTCAGAGAAAAAGATCATAAACCCAACAGCTAGCCGGTATGGACGAGTCCTGTATGTGACGCGTTCCCGTTGCTATGGTAATAAAGGTCAAAGTTTGAGTTTATAAAAAAACTTGATCAACACAACATAGAATAACATTGTCCAAACAAGGCGATTAACAACAAAATGAAAGTATATTGTATGAAGTTTAAAAGAATCATTCATGTTTTTATTGTATCTTTTCTCTCTCTCTCGATGTTAATCTTTTGTACCATTTAATTGAACATATTTGAATGTATTATCTGGAATTGTTTTTGACATTGAATAATTATGTATTATCTGCCTTGTAAACGCCATCTTGTGAACTAGTAGCAAAGACCTTTAAAAATACAAGTAAATAATAGCGTGCAGGTTATAGGTACTTATAGTGTAGTAAGTCTTACACACACACATGCACACACGCATGCACACATGGGCCTCATAGAATACTGTCCCTAGGCTAGTCAAGCTGAAGTTGAAACAGGCTGTATCCTATAGTTGCCATGTCTTTTCATCTGAACCTAGCCCTATTGCTTATGAAGACTAAGCCTGGCTTACATTCTAGCCAACATTAAAACTGAGATGTAGGGGTTCTGAATGGGAAAAATGTTTCAGTTGTTTTAAAGTGTACAGGCTGAACAGGGCTAAAGGTGCTGGGCCTACTTAACGTCACCTGTAAGGGTTCTAACCCTGGAGCCACTAGGTGCAATGCAGATCCACTTTTCAGAGGTTCTTGGTGGTATCCTGTGTAGTTTGTACAGTTCTACCTACTTCAGTTCCTTTCACTGCCAAGTTCAGAAGTGTGAACAGTCTTCCAGTTTGCAAGATCCCATTGTAACTACAGCTTGGATAAATTTATTGCAGCTCTGTAATTTGATTGCTTCACACTTCTCATTGATGTATTTACCAAATGAAGCCAGTATGACCAATGTTGGCAAGTTGAACAGCACATTTTCCTGTAATTATTTTGTGATGTCTCCCTCGAGTTTATATTATTGCTTATGTAAATGATTTAGACAGATTTAGAATCAGTTTAAGGCCCAGTCCTTAATGTAAACATAAACAAAATTTAGCCCCACTGCAAAAAGTGAAATAAAGGAATTACATACAATTCACTCAAATTAGTTGACAATGTTCTTGATATAAGAACTATGTAATTTGAACTTTTAAACGTGTTATATATGTTTCTAAAAAAAAAAAACTACAGCATGGCATCTATATGTCCTACTCTTTAAAAAACGCTATTCAGTATAATTGACTATAACTAGATTCAATTACAAAAAATTCTGAATTGGGAATTAAAAAGAAAAACAGCATGTGTCAGTGAACTTGAACACTTTTACTTGAACAGTTTTATTAAACTTGAATCTTTTAGGAAAGAACTGGACACTAAATAATAATAAGGTTTCTTTTAGAACAATTTCACCCTCAAGAAGTTCCAAGGAGAATCCTCTCACTGTAATTAACCAGGCTCTTTGCACCTCTATGAGTTCTTTGGCTTGTCACTGAGGAACCCTTAGGTGCAATGTTGACCACTTATGAACGCTGTATCCTGTGTAAATGGTTCTACCCAGAACTCTGTATGCACAAGGAAATAGAAATGGGAAAAAAAATGAGTTGCAGTTGTATTTTGACACTTCAATTTCCAGAAATCATCCATTATTTACACTAATCACTGGCTAATCATTGGCTGTCATAGCCATGTTTGGTAACATATACCTTATTTACGTTATGTTTGTGCCAATTGCTAATGCACAATTTGAGTTTTAGTGGGGGGGGTTTTTTTAAAGCTAGAAGTTCAATCATGGGCCTCATCTTAAACACTCCTTTTATTGCAAGGGAAGGCACATGTTGCTGTATATGGGGGATGAATAGGAATTTGCACCTGGACCACTTTGAAGCAGGTGGCAGTGAGTGTCAGGTCAGTATAGTCCAAAATGCTTATGAGGGTGTGAATGACAACTTCCCAACTGGACAAGAAGGTTCTAGGAAAAACGAGTTGTGTCGCCAATTGTCGTAAAATTGTTGTTGCTCAATGAGACATTTTATCCGCAAGGTTAAGGCCAGTGAAGATGGAGTCTTACAAATCTTAATTGTGAGACACCAGGCCATGTTGATGAAATTAATTTGAAACATTCAAGACCAAAGACTTCCATTGCCTCATTCTGCTCATTTCCATTGGTGTATTCGACGTTGTGATCGATTAACTGGGTGTAGGCTGCAGACTATACTGTCCTATTTGGTCGTATATGGCATATAAAGCCTTAGCATTAAAAAATGCTTCATTCGGCGATAAACCCATAGGGTCAATTACGACAAATGTGAATTCTTGATCAAGAATATCAAATAACCTAACAATGTGAATTTGATTTGAGCCTATAAGACTTGCAGATCATAACATTAAACCAGCAATTCGCAAAAGAGAACTAAATCAATCAGATATACGACTAAACGAAATTATTGAACAATGAATTAACTTAGTGTCGGACAACTTAATCTATCAGAATTAATGATAGCTCATAATTTCGGCTCCACTCCACCCCACTCCTGAGATTGTACGAAGGAGGTCCACGAAAATGCACCAAATTTGCAGAAAAACGAAAATCGATTTAGAATTAATTTCGTTTTGAGATCTAGCTAAAGTGGACTGAATTTATTGACCAATAAAAGTGATAATCCCGGGAATAACCAGTGGAATTGAGATTTTTTCTTAGGAGAACTAAATATTGTTTTTTTCAATTTGCACAAATATACTTACACATCTAGCGTTCATTGAGCAAAAATCTACAACTATAGTTCCCTTAAATGCACAATTAATGCAATATTCCCTTTACACAAATAAATAGTAAACACAATTTCCCATTGCTTTAAATGAAAAGTACTATGCTCTTATGCTCCTACACCTAAAAATGTGTGGGTTTTGGTGCAATGTTTAAAATAGTTGCACATGTGAAAGCAGTTACAGTGGACAATCATTTTATCAGAAACATTTCAGATGTCTGTCGACTTTACAACATGGACCTCATTTTGGGCGCATTAAAACAAATATTGTTTATCACCATAAAGTATTTTAGGGTGTGTTGTTTTGTCAAGCAGAGCCAGGCTGGTTCTAGTAAGCATCGTGTAAGTGTATATAAGCTGTTTTGAGTGAACCCAAGACATCTTCTTAATTTCTAACACACTGAAAAACATCAACGCTATCATGTTATTTAATCTTGTATTGAGCCTTAAAATCTCATTTGTGTTTAAACAAGTGAAAAGATCAGCCAGTGGGATGAGATGATTCCACTTGTTTCCAATGCAGTTTCATTTGTTTCAGTATTTTTTTAGAAGTGTCACCATTGAAATACGACGGGTCGTGAAACAAGTTGATTTGCATTGGAATCAATGAGAGTTATACCAATCTATTAGCAATATTTCACTTGTTTCAAGAAAAATAAGATTTTAAAACCATATTAAATTGAACGACTTGTCAATATGGACATATTGTGCAGCCTATGCCTAATTCGGTGGTAAACTGTAAACTGCACCTTGTCCCGTGAAATTTGAATGAGGCATTTGTGCATTTTCAAACTTCATTCACTTTTCACAGTACGCATCTCTGGTTGCTTTGTCAAATACAACCTGTTTTATGTGAACACGGGGAACATTAAGCAATGGCTCTTTAATAATTGTGCTTTCGCAGCCTACATCTGAATAGCCTTTAATTCAATTAAGTCATGGGGTATACATCCACTCATGCCTGTGTATAGCGTGTCAATGAATGTCTATTAAATGCCAATTTTCTATCATTAATACTGTAACGTGATCTAGAACAACAACTGGAACTTGTCTCTCTGCGAAAGAAAATAATGTCCATGATTACAGCTCATTACACAAGTCCAGCGCATTCGGCTGAATTGTCCTTGACACACAAGATCATGACGAGCAGCGCAGTCTAGGCGTCGTTGACAAAAAGTACAAACTATACAATCCCCATAAACTGAGAAATAACAAGAGAAATTGAGTAACAGAGAAATCACACGAACTGAAACTACATGAAACTACTTGCTGTGTAAGTGCGGGAATAAGGGAATGAGCCAGTTTTCTGTTAGGTGATGAACATGTAAAATAAGAAATCCATTTTGCGTCTGTTCAAAAGGTTTTCTGAATAGACGCGGAAATAAAACTCCTAAGATGCACGTTGTGCTCCTGAGATTAAAATATGTGAGGCATATTGCTTTTTTATTTTAAGATATGAATTTGTATTTAATGTGAAATAATAAGAATACCCGTGCATAGTCACTCATACCCGTGCGTGTGAGTTATTACGCTGTGATAGCGTGCAAATTAAATAGCCTACTTGCATCAATTCTCGGCAGGAGGTTGCTTTTTAAATTGGACTTTTTTGGGGGGGGCTCTCAGTCGTAGTTAGGTTACATAGGCGTACCTATTCCATACTATCCTTGCTTATGCTATTTGGGCTATACTGCTGGTAGACTATTCCCCAACAAATTCCATGCAAATGTATGAGAAAAATAACGGGCAGACAGTGGAATGGAGTTAACGCACACCAATGAGGGTGTTTGCATTTCACCGATCACAGGTTGAAAAGAAAAACAGCCGGGATATTTCTCTCTATATCAGATTTCTCTACATGCAGGTATATGAAAGGATGTTATGTGGGACGGTCCACTCCTCGGTTCTCCAAGCCAATGAGGAGCATCACTGTCGCTGGCGGTGGCCTGGAGGGTGGTACCTGCATCTAGGAGATCACAGTTAGGGCGTATAGGCTCCGTTGATAAGTAAGGGGAATTGTTTTTTCCATAGGTTTAACCTGCTGCGTGCCGGTAAATAACGTAGTAGTAGTACCTGCGACCATGTCCAACAAATCTCAGCGTTTTGTTCTCATCTCCACGCTGATTTTTTTAAAGTGTTGAGTCTTGTAGCTGTTGCGGTGAATTCTCTGCTTCTACTTGCAGCATCCTGGTGTACAAATCGTCCGGGTATTTTATGAGGGCTCTGGCTGTTTTATAAGGGCCCAAACCTCACTACTCTACCGCGGCAGTCGGTTGCTCCATGCTACTGAGCCACACTCTTGTCGGGCGACGCAGGTCTTATCCAGTCTTATTGGGGGAGGAATAATGGCTAACACAGGCCCCATTCCAGTAAAAGTAAAATTAGCAAAGTTGGTTTTCAACTATGTTTTTCCTGTTGTGGAAATATTGGAAACAGAAGTAAATGTTATTCAGTATGCAATCCAGTGTGTCCGCAAAACAGCCCAAAGCGTGGATTGCTTTTTTCTCTCTCTCCATGATTTAAATTTAGGCCCGGTGACACAGGCCTCCTTAACCCTGGAATCCTCCTCTCGTTGTGTTGACATACAGCCCAAAGGTACCTGTCAGTTTGCCCTGTCCAGGAATCACAGAGCTATTCATCATGGTTTGACAGGTGTGTTTGGGAAGGAAGCCATAGTGGCCCAGATGACAACAAAGTGTCAATATAGCAGTAAGATCATGGCAAAGATGATGCTTTTTTCGAGAGAGATAGATTACACAGGCAACAGGCAGTTTGCAGCTGGACCCACCAATAGGCAGATGCTTGTATTATGTTTTTATTTGGCCGATATGGTTATATTTTTTTCCTGTTTTCTTTTAGCACGTTTTTATTTTACGCTCTCAAAACACAGTAACAGCTGACCTAAACGAAGCCTAGCAATAATAAAATGTTAATTAAAAGGTATTTAATACGCAGTCTAAATTATATGTAAGTCAACTTCAGAAAAAAAATCTGAAACTTTTCCTAAACCTTGAGATGAAAAACAAAAATTAAAAAAAAAATACACAAAATAAAAGCCGTGTGGCATTATAACCCGTTTATTCTCGGTTTGGATAGGAAAGCAAGAGCTGTAATCGCGACGGTTACAATATTGTTATAGATTATAAAAGTTATAGTTGAATGTATCTTTACCCTCATCCAAGCTTTATGCATTTTTTCGGCCAATCAATAAAAACTTAGAATCAATAACGATACCAGATTTTGCAAACCCCCCATGGGTTTATATTTTTAAAATATAACCTATTATTGGTATTGCTGCTACTATTGGTATTGTTATAGCCCGTCTGCCATGTTGACGTAATTGTTATTAATATGAAAAGGAAAATGAGTCAGTGGCCCAATATTCAACATCATAATAAAGCCTTAAAACAAAGTGGCATCCAAGTTATAGTAATGCCTGATATGTTTTAATGTTTGATTTCGATCTAAACAAACAATCGAAAATAGGTACATTTCAATAGGAATTGGTTTGTTAGCCTGCTTCCCGCCACAGATCGCTTTCAGGTCAATAATACAACAAACCTTCAATTTCTCTTTTCAGTCAGATACTGTACATGCCCACACTATGCATTTTACATTTTAGTAATGTAATGTATATGCTCAAAAGTGCTGAAATATCTTACCTTTACAAACACAGCAAGGAAAAAAAACAACCTGTAACAGATAGTTGTTTGAAAAGTCAATGGAATATGCCTATTTCCAATCATTGCAGAGGTAGGAAGGCGCATATAACCGAGGCCTGAACATAAACCAACTAAGGTGACATTTTCAGTCTGGACCACTGGTTCCCAAAGTGGGGTCAGGGGACCTCCGGGAGGGGGGGGGTTCCAGGGGTCCCCAGCAAAATGGGGAATAGTTTAATTTTATTATTCTTTCACTCCCTAGAGGTTAACACAATGACAATGTATAAGTAGGTCCACTCTCTCCATCTACAGTATAGACAGTTATGCAATTCTATACTAAATCATAACAAATATCTTCTTAGATGGGGTTCCTTCGGACAGAATATTATCAGATGGTGGGATCGGTGGTCTAATGTGTCAGTATCTGAGGGGTCCTTGACATGACAAGGTTTGGGAACCCCTGGTCTGGACAACACGATGAGGCAGTTCAGTCGGAGACAGAGCTGGTATCAGTCCACTCAGGTCTTCTCCTCTTGATAAAAGTAATTAGTTTGATTTCCTGGGAGGATAAAAAAGAATAAATACACCGAGTTGTCATTGATTCCCCGCACAGGCGGAGAGTGTCCACGCAGGAAGGCAGTAGGCGTAGGGGTAATAGTAAGACGGCTGCAGGGAGAGGAGCGGAGGCCGCAGGATTTCCCCAGGGCTGTACTGTCTCTGGTCGTCCCGGACCAACACTTTCACTGCCACTTTCTTAGCTGCCGGGGTCGACGCCATTAGATCAGCAGCCATCTGACGGCGTTTTGTCTTATATCTGCGGTTCTGGAACCAGATCTTGACCTGGGTCTCTGTCAGCTTCAGGGAGGCCGCCAGATCCGCTCTCTCTGGCCCGGAGAGGTACCGCTGGTGGTTGAAGCGGCGCTCCAGCTCGAAGACTTGGGCATGGGAGAAGGCAGCCCTGGAGCGCTTTTTCCTCTGCTTGGGCTGGTCCAGACTCTTATCACAACCCCCCTCGTCCAGGGTGTTGGAGTCTGAAAGGAGACATGCAGAGATACACCATGCGAGAAAGAACCCCTCAGTAAATTTCTGGTTTTAATTGATCTAATTGGGACCATTTCTGTTGTTTTCAGGTGAAGGCAAATCAGCTTGGTGCTGATTGGTCTTTTACAGTCTTTTACAACCCCAAGGAGTGTGAACACAGCAAAGTGTTTCCGTTTTCAAACGAGTGTTTTTACCTTAATTTCGCTGGTGAAATGAAAGTGAATTGACTGGCTGTTCATTTCAGGCCTTAAGACAGTAAAAAGTAGAAACTTTCAAAGGGCGTGTAGACTTTTTATCCACTGTAGATTAGTTTCCTTTTCTTAAACGACACTGTAGATCTGTCTGTGACAATTCATAACTTCGATGCAGAGGGAAATCGTGTCCAAGCAACATAAATCGTCTTATACAACTATAACGACAACAAATCGAGCTGCTGCTAACTTTTAAGAAATAAGGTTTCAAAGGCCTATGGGTGGCAACAAGTTTGACGACGAGCCACTGTATCCGTTAACATCTATTCTAAGTCGTGCATAAAAGTGAGTGAGCACTTTTCAAGAGTGATCGTTGATGAAATAGGATGTGCTTGCAAAGACGACCACATACCAGCCTACAATTAAACATTTGGCTAGGATGCTACAAAGAGGTAACTGTTATCAGCAGTATAAAATGAGCGTTTCACGAACCACACTGGGCTCGCTATTACGACTTTCCACGATTTTTTATTTATTTGAAGAAATCATAGGACTCATTAAGTCAATATGGTTCTATATACACAACTAGCCTAACCGGAGAACCGCTTAAAAAACATTATTTTTTCTGCTTGTGTGGTTGCATGTTGTCTAACCTACTTACCCGTAACATTCGGCTCACAGTCACTCTTTGCGTTTTCCACAGCTGCAGATTCGTGGTCCGTCTCTTCCTGTAGACTTTCTTCCAGTACATCTGAAGCAGGGTCTCCGTCCTTCTCCGACTTGCAGACGGCCAGAGTCTTGCTGTCGTTGTCGTCGCTGAGTCCTGAGTCCGAGTCATAACTTTTCTGGTCCGTGGGCTCGCAAGTCCCCCCATCATCACTTCTACACGCCGTAGGAAAGTCCGCGGACCCGGTATTCATTTCCCCAAATATTTTCCAACACGCCGTCTTGGAGAAGCACATATCCAAATCTGGCAAGTGTCGACTGTCGTCTTTTTTGTTCAAAATGGCTTGGATTGAGAAGGGCATCAATGAGTTGCTACGAACGGCCATTTTCAAAAGTGAAGTTGAACGTCTTCAGTGAGTAATTATCGGCCTGGTTGTGGAGCAAATGTCAATTCATCCACATTTTACTCCCCGCGACACACTGGCACTGCTGTTCTTTTCCCTCCAGTGTTTGTTTCTCATCGCATCCCCGCAGGAGAAGCCATGGAAAGTTCTTGTATATCCGAAGGCACGATGCTTCTTCTCCGCATAGCTCTGCCATCAGCCCGGGCTCGCTCCCGTTTCCTGCCCTTTTCACACACTTCTACCATCCACCCTCACCTGTGACTGACAGGGACCCCTCTCCGTCTCCTATTGGCTGACAGCAGAGGAAATCCGTTCAGTGATTGGCCACTGTAAACAACGTCATGTTGCATTCAAGTCAGATGGGAATAACCGTCAGAAAAGACTTTTCGTTGAAAGCAACGACTTGGATTTGTATCCACGCGTTCGAACTCGTTTGAATCTGTGAACCGCCAATGCTAAAACTTTATGTAGAGTTTCTTTTGCTTCTCAGTCTTTTCACAGTTAACAGACAAACGCAATTCAACCACAAATGACAAAAGGAAGTAGCCTAGTCATGGCATTTTGCAAGGTTTGATAGTTTGATTACTTATAATGAAAAACGTTTATCTTGTTCATTTTATTTGAAATGAATATATCATTCACTACACCAAACTGCAAAAATGTTGATGATGTTCAGAATGCGGCAAATCAGAAATATCGGGGTCCATCACCAAAACTCCAAGTTCACTCGTTTTATTTTCGACCTGAAAGCAAGGGAGAATAGTATTTTCAAGTTACTATATTTTTTAGTTTTCCACCTAAAAGCTAAGGCGGGCGGTATTTTCCAATAAGAAACTCGTGTCTACCATTTTCCCCATATCATATGAATGCAGCACCAGGACAATAAATATGTCCTCTTTTAAAGCTTAACCCTTTACCACCCAAACAGGTCTGTTGGGTCCCCAGCGCGTAATGAGTAAAGTGACGCGTTTTTTCGTTGGTAACATTTTGGACACCAACCAATATGTGCCAGATTGTGACCAACGCGTAGGCATATTCCCAGTCGAGATTTTATTAAGCGACTAGCGCCGACGTGCTCGTCAGTACTGTTATTATATCCGTGTTATGAATCATCACGACCAGGTAAGCTTGTGCGCAAACCAAATTCTTACACTGCAAAAAATATCCATCTCGACAAGTTATTTAATCGAGTGTTAAGTCTTAAAATCCTATTTTTCCTATAATAAGGGAAAAATCTGACGATGCGGTGAGATTTCTTGAATAAAGTGTATTTTTCTTGATACAAGTGGGGCGTGATACAAGTGCCTTTTTCTGCCTTATTTCAACATAATGACTCTTGCCTAGAAAATTCTTGAAACAAGTGAAACTGCATTGGAAACAACTGAAATTATCTCACCCCACTGGCAGAATATTTCACTTGTTTTAAGAAAAAGAGAAATGTAACACAAATATGAGAATAAATGGCTTAATAAGATGTTTGTTTTTTGCAGTATAAAAGGAAAAGGTTTGTGTGTTTTCTCCTGCGTGTTGTTCATCATCGATAGCCATAGAAATCAGAGAGATAACAAGACGGTACCATGACAGCATCAAGTGTGCCACCTTACTCTGTCTCATACAGCAGTCGGGTCTCTCAGTGGATCAGGGTTTTAGGGTGCAAGCATAGTGGGTTCAGATCCAGATCATGACCTTTGCCGGATTTCGTGTCACCTTTCTCTCTCACATCTTTCTTGTAAACCATGAAGACTGTAAATACCCTTACAATTTTAAAATAACCCTTTTTATTTAATGATACCAGCAATTGCATTTTATGGCTAAATGTGCTAAATGCGACAAATTCTATTCATGTGGTCTAATGCAACTGTATTCATATTTTGAAAATTGTTGGTTATAGATTCCAGACAAGTTTAGCCTTTTGAAAAAAAGCTTTCAAGGCACAATTAAGGCATATTATCCAATATCAAAATGTTTTATTTTTTCACTCTCAACAGTTAGATATCTGTATGGGATTGCTGTCAGGATGCGCAAATGGATTATCATTCTCCATTGATTTCACCAATCTGGATAAACTGCTCCAGTTTCGGCCTCTTGTTAATTAGATGTATGAAATGGATCTTATGAGGTTCCGTTAGTCCATTATGGGTTATTTGAATTCAGGCGGGCTAATGACTTCATTGCCGCAGCAACAAAAGTGTAATTTAATTTAATTAAACATTATGAGACTATTATTTTTATATGTGGGAAATATTCTCATTATTATTATGATCATTATTATTATTATTGTTATTATTATTGTCTTGTTATACTTGACCTTTTAAAACCCAAAAATATAATAGCTAATGTCAGGCAAAATGTTACAGATTATCCATTTGTGAAAGTTTGTAAATTGTATTTTGACTTAAATATGCCCTTATTACGATTGCATAGATATCGAAAAGTCATGAAAAGCTCAATGGCTTCAATGCGAAAGATAAAGGCGATGTTGGAGACGGCCGATCAGTTGTTGGCGTCTATCTGTGCGGGCACACGAAACGACTGAACAACATTTACCCTTTTATTTTGTTATTTTAATCTCTGTTAATTTCTCTAGGTGTAGTGGATTATTCTGTATAGGAACCTGCTGCGCCTAAACTATTGGCCAGTACACCCAGTGGGTATTATCCACACACTAGGTATATAATTGCCTTGGGCAAATTCAAGAGATTGATGCAAGGGATTCCTTGACCTTGAACTTCGTGTAAATCACTTTGTACAGGTAAAATAAACCTCTAAAGGATTCTCATTATCTTTTGTTGCTGAAAGCCTGATCCATGTGGCTTCTCTTAGTAAAGCTGTGTGGCATTACAATCTAATAAACTGAGCCTATCTTGCGCGTAATAAATGTTGGGCTGTTAAACTGATTTAGTCTTATTCCCTCTCCGTGTCAGTTCATATCTGGAGTGAATATCAACGCATTTAAGACTCCTGATTGAAAACGTTTGTAGCATGGCGCTTGACTAGAAATGTTTAGTAAGTTTTCTGCATCTTAAGAAGATTAAAAATGAGAAAATACAATGTCATAACATATATATTGAGCTAGGGTCTACCTAACTTCAAAAGTTAAATTCATCACTGCTTTGATCGCCTTTGGTAAACCTGTTGCATGCATTTATTATACCATCTAGTGGCCACTGAAAATACCACTTTATTAGTGACTTCTGACATCTTGTGCCCTTTTCAGTCACAGAAGTTGTTATCCTTTCACTTCCATTTCATTCTATTCAAAATGTACATTGAAACTGCACAGATCCTCTGTTCTCAATATTTACCGTATATGTTGGATATGAGGACTTTTTTCATTGCAAATTATACAGTTCTTGAATTTTGAAGAAAGTCCACTTCCTGAATGGATTGAATTTTAGAGTGACAGACCCCAACCCTGCTAGCAAGACATGGCTCAAAAGCTTCAACTGAAGTTCTTTGTTTTCTTAGTTTTCTTTTTCCCCAAGACTGGTCTTTCTTTTTACAGCAGTGAATTACTAAGTCAAACTAGATCTAAACTAAATGCAACTAAATGAGTGTCTCGCTCTGTGAAAATGAATTGAATGATGGTGAAAAAGAAATTATGTGGCATTGTCTCAGGACTGGATGTGACCTTGGGGATAAAAGCCTGTATCACCACAAGCAATGAAAACACAATCGGAGAAGGGAAAAGCAAAAACCACTGACACTGACCACTGCCTGTCTGGATATTTTCACACATACTGCCCTTGTACTTGCAGCTTCTGGAAATATGCTCCCTTTAGAAGCTATTCATTTTCACCCAAAGCTGATCCACAATTGTTTTTGATTTGCTAAAAAAAGATGGCTTTTGTCTCTCATATTTTAAACCATGAAACCAGTCTCAGTTGACCCATGTATGGTGCTTCATACCATAGCAAGATGCAAAATGAATAAAATGGAGGATTTTCCTGTCTGGCCAAGCTCTCCAACAAAGTGAGTCACTATGCCTATCAATGTGATGTCAACCAGAACTCCATGGGTTACACTGTGTTTTGGTAACCACACTGGGATGAGGAGTAATATGCAGTAAGTAGCTGTAAGTGGTAGGAAATGTAAACAGCAGCACCAGCAGCAGTTTGGTTTTCATTGAGACAACTGGGCATAAATAAAATACTGATATCCAATGAATCAAAAGCTCTTTTAACAAGCGGTTTGTTGTGATTGCACATTTCATACATGCATTTACTCAGAGCTGATCTGCTAGAACAGTATGAAATAAAATCAGTAAATCCATGTTAAATGCATCCAGTTGCAGAGTCATCTCAAAATATTCTAATAACATATGAACTATTGGCAGCAATGGTTGAAAGCTCTTTTGCAAAAATTCCAAATTGAATTCTTCCAAAAACAATATTTCTGGTCTTGTGATTTATTTGACTTTTTCTTTTCAGCTGAGCCAGTGTGTGTAAATCAAATATGACCAAAATACTGTATGAAATTGAAACATTGCTGTTTATATAAATATATGTGTTTGTTTATAGTCAACATGTTGGAAATGGTTTGGTCTGTCTGGATACATGAGGGGTCCCTCTGCTGGTTGGGAAGAGAGGCATGCTGTCATGGAAAAGGGTCATATAGAGGGATATTCATTTCTTAATGGCTATACTGGGACAATTTACATTCATAGTAAAACCACTATAACTTCTTTAACTACAACGAGACATAATTTATTAATATTCCCAGATACTTGTGGGCTGTTCAGTGCAATGCAAGAAATAAATTCCCACCACTTTCCAGTAAAAAATAAAGTTAATGGCTTATTACGCTAACAACACAGTGGAATACATTTGCCTCCACCCACCAGCCCTTTTCCTGCCTTGTAACTTTAATCTTAGGCTTTAAACAGAAATCTTTTTTGATGCAGCAACATGCCAGTGCCATGGTAACATTTCTGTTTCCCCTCCTCTGCAGGGTGTGTTTATGACAGGTCTTGAACCTTTTGCATGCTGGTATGAGGAAGGAGGCTCACAGCACGCCATTCCCCCCCTCTTATGCGAGAATAGCTGCCAAATTGTGTTCAGATGGAGCAATACACGAGAGGGCACTGCCAAGAGTCATTTGCAATAAATGCTCCCAAAACGTCCTCTGAATTTCTCACCAAATATCAGATCCACCATGATAGCACCCTTAATCAACCTCAACATTGAAAAGTGGAGGGGGGGGGAGGGGCACTGCCAGCCTTAAGTATGCTTTTAGTTCCCTAAGTTACGATTGAACCCTCCAAATCTCTTTTCTTTCCCAAAGAAAAATGATCCTTGCATGCGATGGACCACTAAATGGAAGAACCCTTGGGACAGCACACTTAATACAGTAAATGGAACCAAGAGACAAGGAGAGAGTAGACATTGTAAGGCCCTCCTCCTCTTGGAAGCTATTCAAAACATCTCAGTATTGGCTACATTACTGGAGCCACAGAGGCACAAGCATAGAAGCACTTTTAGTGGGGGGATAGCCCACTGTTACAGTCCGATTAATTTGTGTAGATAGTGCAGACGTGGTCTGCTGTGCTGACAAACGAGCTTTCATCTGCCTTTGGCATGCAATAGATAATGCATGTAGCTCAAGCACATCATAAAAGGCTTCTCGGTTTTGAGGGCCTTGCTGCCTAAAGGGTTCTGTGACCATTTCTTTCTCTTCTTCTCACGGCTAAATAAACATGTCCTTCAAAACAGCAGACCCTTTACAGCGGTGTTACGTCAAATGTAAAATACCACTTTTGAACATCTAAGTTAACGTCGTTATGAAAACTTCAAGGACCATTTAGAAATTCTTGAGATATTATGGGCCTATTCTTTTCAGACTGTGAAGTGGATGTCATAGACTGCAGTGTTTTAAGTTTTATTTCTTCCTCATAAAGAGGAGCTCTGTATAATACTAGATTCACCACTCCAACACTACTGTTGCTTACAGTATGGGATCCATGTAATATCCGCTGTTTGAAAAAACCAAACACCTACTCTGACAAAATGATTATTGTCATGAAAATAAAACCTACTATAAATATTGGAGGTATGTAACTAACATTTTACTTGCTATAAACACTTGAAATATTGAGCAATAAAGAGGTAAAATGTTCTCCCAAATAAGGTACATTACATTTAGGAATGAATCTCAATTTTGAGCAGATATACAGCAGGCTATCAGTTTGGTTGGTTTGTAAACATACACTTCAGGCCTATCTCTGCACACTGGCGTGCATTTGTTGCAGCTTCAGATGCCAGAAGTCAATCCAGAGTCAGCAGCTTCAACTCTCGCCTCAACCGCAGAATTATTTCAATACTCCAAAAGAATGAAAAAAACGGTAAGCCGCTACCCCTCCCTGCTGCCTGTCTCTATTTCTATGACTCTCATATGAAACACTTCTGACATTAAACACCTGTTAACTTTTATGTCTTGTGAGAGGAGTGGCTGAATGGGAGACCATTATATTCAGTGCCAGTTGCCTTGGCCAAATCCCCAGTAGAGGAAAGACCACTCCCAGTATAGAGAGGCAATGGGACTGAGCCCCTTATCCCAGCAGCACTGGTTAGACAGCCTGCTAGAATCCCCTCTGCTCAAATCCAACACTCCTATTCCAGTTGACAGTTGCGTGAAACCACCATCTTTCTACAGCATGGATAAACTCCCCTCTACCGGACTTGCTTAAGAGGAGAGGTAAGGAGATATGAGGAGTTTTGATCAAACCGTAAGATGTTTTATGAGGTTGGTGTTTTTCTACTGCTTTCACTTCTGATGTGCTGATGTGGGTTCAGTGGAGTGTGTGCAGCCAGAATCCAAGCAGCCTTTCACCCATTACTCACAGTAGAATTTACAGTAGAATATACAACCCTACACTATACTGTAGATTGTAAATGTAAGATTATCCAAATAATATAATACTTGTCTTAACATACACAGAGTACCTGATAGATAGTTTTTATCACATCATGACAATTTAGATCGTGTCACACTTGTTAGAATCAGAGAGAAGTATACAATTTGACTTTCAAATACTTTCCGGTAATTGAGATTGAGAGCTTTTTCTTGTCCTATGAGGAAAAAGCTTGCTCATTTGGCACCTAAGCAGGTTAAAACAAAACCATAAAAAGTATTGCAAATACTCAAACTAGATCTTCCTTGTCTTTTAAGTTGGTGGACTTTGGGGGTTAACATGTATAGCTGCTTCCTCCATCTCATACATACAACCTGTTATCTACAGAGAGCTGCTCAGCAAAATTCAAAAACCTCAACAATACTTACTACTATATTAAAATGACCAAACTCTCGGCTCAAGTCCCTCCAATGGCATCAGTCGCTGAAAGGAGTGCTGTTTGCCTGCCAGGCCTGGTGGCTAAATGAAAGCTGATCCAAGAGGTGTTGGGCTAATATTTAGGGCTTGGATTCCAGCACCAGGAAATACCTGAGAGGAACACCTTAACGAATCGGATTTAGCATTCCGCAGAAATGGTCGGAAAACTTCAACCAGCCTCTCTCAGAGAACTTCAGCTTTCCATAACCGTTCTCCATGCTTCTGGATCCCAGGAGTTCAGGTGCAACGATTAAAGCCTCGTAACGTGTTAATGATGAAATATTTCATTCTTTAGTTTGTCAGTTTTATCCTCCATTAGCAGGCAGGAATGTCCTCTCCTCTTCTCCGCTGCGAGGTGATTGGTTAATGTCTTGGCTATTTACACGTTACAGACAGCACATCCATTCAGGAAACACAGAGGAGATAACATTTGAGACATAATAGGGGTGAGTTAATAAAAATCTCTATATTCAGCTCAGTACACCGTTCCTCAAGTTCCTCAAACAGATGTTAAGCTTTAAGGTTTGGGGGTCCCTTCAGGAGGCATATGGTTGGTATCAGTTGTTTAAAGTACATGTTGACTATGAAAAGCATATATGTTCGTATGCACTATAGCTGACTCTTATTATACATATCACCAACCATATACAACTGAAAAAAACTTAACATGCAGCAAGAGGAGGAGCTAACTTGCAGAGAAATAATAAAACCATCCACTACTAATTTGCAAGGTTTTCATGTGCTTCCAACACTGACAACACAGCATAAGCTTTGTTGACCTTGTTACAAAAATAGAAATTACTATATTGACCACAAGTTATGAACCACAAACTAATTTATACCTGGAACAGAGTATAAAAACAATGTTCAGTTCATTTACATTCATGGAACATATATCTTTATGTTAACATGTAGAGGCATCAGGGCAAGACATTTAACACCATTAAGCAAACGGACGTAGCCCTAATACGATACAAATAACTACTTAGACTAACTTGTTACTCAGATGGAATGGAACTCTGAAATCTGCCAAAAGGAAGATGCGGTTTATAGAGATAAACAGCAAATTTTATGTTCATGTACTCATATTTTTCCTGTCAATGGCCAACACTGTTCTGCAATTCTACCAGGTTACAAAAAGCAAAAATAAAAGTTTAAAAATAAGGGGAGGAAAATGCCTCCATTACATTCACAGAATGAAGATTCAATATTTAAGTTCACAATGATAGCTAGATGCTTCACATTGATTTCTATGCACGTGTGTGGATTTACACATCAGAGATACAAAACATTTGAATGTGTAACAGCCATGCCTCCAAAGGTGAAACGGTCTCGACTGGCCAGCGTCTGAGCAATGGTTAATTAAATTCACCCTCTCTCTATCTCAAAACGCAACTCAGCTCCATGTAAGGCCCTTGATTGGCCCAAAACGCTCTAGTTCACTGGGCATTACTGGATTAACGAAGGAATGATGAGGTCTGATCCAAACCATATGGGTGTAGTGTAGTAGAAGGCATTCAGAGGGATTCCTCCACAAATCCTTAAGTTTAAACCCTGCCGTCACAGGAAAGTGTATAATACTAGACAGAGCTTTTCAATATTGCCCATCAATAAACCCCAACTAGCTCTATGTGCTAACTAACATGGTGGAGTGATGAAGCTTTTTAACTTGGACAAAAAAAACTCTGGTTCACACCTGAATACAAGTAGGTATCCATTTTGGTACGGGAGTGCACTAAAAATCAGTGCCTGGGCAAAAGCAGTCCACTGCTGTCAAGTTTTTCAGCGTTTGGCTCTCTTGGAAGGGGGCTCCTCTGATTTCTGTCCCCCCCGGGTTCGCACCGCAGGGGGGCTGGCCTCTCGTTTACGACCCCCCTTCACTGCTGCTGCCTGGCCCCTCGTTCCACTACAGGAGAGAAACAAGGAGCAAGTGTCAGTCGGTTTGACTAAGTGTCATACTGAGGTACTCTAAAAATGGGCCTTTGCTACCTTCAAGAGTTATTAATGAAAAAGTCACAATAACCAGTTTTAAATATAAACTACACATATATAGAGCTCGACGAACCTGCATACCCCGGGAATGGACGGTGTTCAGGAGATAGAAATATTTGGTTTTTTACACTGATTTCAAGTTATCTGCAGGTTTCAGAAAGCCAAATTTAAGACCTTTTTAAAAACCATATGAAGCTTATGAATTATGTTAAGTAAAGTAGATATGATGAAAATAAAAAACATGTTTTGCATATGGCAGAACAGGTTTATTACACTAAACCTGTATACTAAATCTGTATGACTTTATGAGTGAGAATTCATTGGAAAAAATAAGACAGATAGCAAATGCATTTAAAACATTTTGATAGTTTTTAAAGCCTTAAATCTTAGATAATTTAAGACTTTTACAGACTTTTTAAAGACCTGCAGATACCCTGGATTTGTATTGAAATTCCAAACCAAAGCCAATTCGGTGTATGAAGCAGGTATAAAAGCATTCTCAAACGCTGTGCACATTTTATTTCCAGTTAAAATACTCAGTCAATAGAATAGAATATATTTAATGCCACCACATTTTTCAAGTTCCACTGAAATTGATTATCAGTTTTCATAGCTCACAAGATAAAGAAAAATGCAATTATTATATCATCAAAATGGATTGCTTGAGATGGTTGAAAGAAAATGTTATGGACAATAATGTTCCTCTACCTATATTAAACATCTGCATTTTTTTGAATTCCAGATGTTCAATATAATATCAACCTTTCTTTCAACCAGCTCAGGCGGTGTAATCCAATAATGTCAACAGAGTTTTTGTATCTTGAGAGCTAATAACTCAAAACATCTCCAAGAAATTTCAGGAAAACTTAAGGAAAATGTCTTCTTTCACAGAGTAACAACCTGAAAGTCGAGCTTGGTAGGATTCCCCTTTCAGCCTGTACCTCAAACTTACCGTGTGCCAACTGTGGTCTCCTCTTTACCGTTCTGTCGGCTTGCCCGGGTGGATGGTTTACTTGGCTTGTTTCTAGGAGAAACAAAAACAAATATGAAACAACAGTTGTTAGTTCAGTGCCAAATCTCAGCCTTCTTAATTCAATAGGATATGACAGTGGTGTTAACCTTCTAGGTGCTTCAGTGTGCCTTCATTCAGGTGTAAAACAATCAGGGTCTCATTTATCCTCCCTGCATTTAGACTGCTTCATTGCCACATAAGATGATGTCTCATTATGTATAGGAACTTTGATATTAAACAAGGAAAGGCTGTTCAAAAGTGCAAAATACAATTATGAGGTTTTAATTGCATTTGAGTCTATAAATCAGATTTCCCTTAAAAAAAAAAAGTTTGAATCAAGTGGGCAGACTTGTGGACAGGCCTAGCACTGCAGTAATAACACATATTGTTTTTATTATAATTATTAATTTGGGTCAATGTCCTGTAAAATTACCTTTCAGCTTCCAGACGAGATGCAGAACGCGTTGTAGTTCTGGTCTTGGTTTCTTCTTCCTTCTCAGCATCATCCTCCTCCTCATCATTCAGCTCACTTTCTTTCTCCTCTGCCTTTTTGTCCTTTTTATCTGTTAAAAAGAGAAAAATGGCCATGGAGACCAACAAATTGATAAAGGAGGAAGGTTCAGCAACATCACTATGTGGTGTGTGAGCCAAACTGAAAAACTCTCTCGAACACTTATAGGAGCTATATTATTTCAGATATGAGAAACACTCTTTGAAAAAAAATAAATAAAAAAATAAAAAAAAAAGAAAGCTCTACATATATATATATGATTTAACAACAACTTCATCACTCAGGCTGATCATCTGTGAATCTGAGAAGGCAAAAACAAAGGAACGGTCTGCTCATTCATCACCATGTTAACTTCTGGGCTCCCATGTAAAATATAAATATAAAGTGTATTTCAATACTAAGCTAAAAATATTCATTTCACCTTGGATTAACAAATGATATGAGTAAGTTATAAATGTTGTAAACATGAGCAGGATCTACCTGAATCCTCAGTGGCTGCTGCTGCCTTTGAGGGCCTGCCCCTCCGAACAGGTTTCTTTGAAGCCGTCCCTTGGTCCTCTTGAAGTTGGTCCTCCTCACCCTAGTAAGATGAAAAAACAAAATAAAACACTGCCATTCAGCAGCTACTAAAATGTCAAAGTTACAAACTCTTTTAATTTTAAATTAAATGAGAAATTTACAAAATAGCAGTGAGTAAAAGAAAGTGCAAAACATTGAGGCTGAAATCCAACAGGGTTTACTACCAGCCCCCACCCAGATAATAAAGACATTATCCAAAATTAATGGATGGACAGGATTTATAGCTTACATGTAAATGTATTTATATTTTAAATGAATTATATTATACTTCCAACATACATCATCTGGTTTGTTCTCACTGGAGCACTCCATGTTTACCTCCTCTTGACCTTCTGACTGGCTCACCGAGGGAGAACATGCTGAAAAAGACCAAGGTAAGATAAAGATGAAGGTGCAGTATCTTCAGAAAGCATTCAACCCCCTTGACATTTCCACATTTTATGTTGTTACAGCCTGAACTCAAAATGGATCAAGATTTTTTACAAATTAATTAAAAATGACAAGCTGAAATGTTTTGAGTCAGGAAGTCTTCAAGCCTTTTGCAGAACCACTCCAAATTAAGTTAAGGTGCATCCAAATGTCTTCAAATGTCCTTGAGATGCTTCTATAAAACTTGACTGGAGTCCACCTGTGCATGTCAGAGCAGAAAACCTGAAGTCCATGAAGTCTAAGGAACTGTCTGTGGAATTCAGAGACAGAACTGTGGGGAGACATACATCTTAGGAAGGGTATGAAACAATTTCTGTGTTGAGAGTTCAAGAGCACAGAAGGCTCCATCATTACGAAATGGAAAAGAATGGTAGTGCAATGGGAGATTTTTGTGGAAGACAACAGTCCGTCCAGCACTTCAAAAATCATGGCCGAGTGGCCAGAAGGAAGGCAATCTTGAAAAAAAAAAAAAAAACATGACAGCAGCCTGGAAATAGCAAAAAAGGCATATGAAAGACTGAGAGCATGATCTAAAAGAGTCTGTGAACTGATGAATTGAAAATGTAACTGTAAATTCAGCTGTAATGCAAAGTGCTATGTCTGGCGGAAACCAGGCACAGCTCATCACCCATCTAACCCATACCTACCATCTTTTCGTGAAGCATGGTGGTGGCAAGGTAAAGTTGTGGATCGGCTTTTCAGTGGCAGGGACCGGGAGACTTGTTAAGGATAGATGGAACAATGAATGGAGCCAAACACAGGAAACTTACTGAGGAGAATCTGCCTCAGAGTGCCAAAGGCCTTCAATTGGAGCAACGATTTACGTTCCAACAGGACAATGACCCTAAGCATACAACCAAAATCAACACTGGAATGGCTTCAGAACAAGAATGTGAAAGTCCTTGAATGGCCAAGACTTGAATCCCACTGCAAATCTGTGGAACAGCTTGAAGATAGCCATTTGTACAGACACTGCCCATCCAATTTAACCAAGCTTGAGCAAATCTGCTCAAAAAGGAAGAACAGGAGAAAAATCCCCAAATCCACGTGTCAAGCTGACACAGACACATCCAAGAAGACTCAAAGCTGTAATCGCTGCTGGAAAATATGCTTCTACAAAATACTGACTCAGGGAGTTGAACAAATGTTTCTGTATTTGCTTTTCAATAATCTCAATTTAACCATTTTGAGGCTGCAACAACACAAAATGCAGAAAAAGTCAATGGGATTGAATACTTTCTGAAGGCACTGTAAAGATAAAGGTAAATTCACGCTCACCATGATTACTGGAAAATCCTGTGATTTTGTGTGTGTACAAAATTCTGTATCATCTCTGCAGTAATAAGAAGCCAAGATATTAAATGATAATTTAATCTGGTGGATTTGAATCAAGTATTTAAAGTCTGTGCTTGTGCTTCCTCACCACTGTCTTTGATAGGTTGCTTCTCTTCTTGTTCCTGCTGGTTGCTCTCCTTCTCCACCTCCTGCGCGACCTGGGTCTCCTATAGAATAATATCACTTGAATACACAGACTTAAACATATCAAGAGTCAGACAAATAACAATTTGGATCCTTTGTGTTGATATCATTCATAGAGGGGATGAATAGAAGGGGATACAGGTTGAAGTGGAGTGAGAGTAGACTAAGATGTAGTTAGAATATTGGTCCATTAAGAGAATAAATCTCACCTCCACAGATTCCTCTATATTCTCAGACCGCTGCCTCTTCACCGAGGGTTCACCTAGAAGAGATTTGATTGGACACATTTTAGGGAGAATTTATGACATCATGCATTTATGATGGGAGGCGGAGTGTGTGACCCGCCAGCCACTTACTGTAGCCCCGCCTCTTCATATGCATCTATTAGGTTAAAAATGAACTCACATGTATCAGTGGTCTCTTTGGAGGCAGAGCTTCCTGCACCTTCGATACCCTCTGGATGGGGGGATGGTGGCTTGGCCTGCCTTCCTCGCAGAGCGCCTTGCATCTGCCCACTCTCTTCTTCATTTCTCTACAGATTGGCATTTTGGAAAATTACAAAAGATTACAATGAAATTCACTCTATGCTAGCCTTCTTGACAAAACATGATTTATGATTGTCTTCTATATTTTTTTAATCATGCTGCTTCAGGTTTACAGTTAAAATTTTGTCTTAACATACCTCCTCTTTCTCTTCTGGTTTCCCTAATGAGGATTTCTCATCTTTCTCTTCATCCACCTCATCTTTCCTCTGATTACCTTAGATTAAGACAATAACAGTGTTATCATTAATAAAACAAGCTACAAACAGGAAAACAGGCTCCAGGTTGTAGTAGATTATTATTATACTTGGTGTGCCCAAATATTAGATTATTCCGAGTTTGGCAACATTCATCAGTCACTATGTCTTACTGGCATTCTTAGACAAGGGCACAGTGTTCTCTATTATGCACAATACAAATGACTGCATTACACTTTGTTTTTAGTACAATCAGTTTGCATCTACAATCTGGAACACAGAATAGTTTTTATATCTCTCCAACAAAACAGTGCAGCCATTTTTAACGGTGCAGCAAAACATTTGAGAAAGAATGTCTGAAATTATTCCAATTCTTCTGAAATATTCCTACATATGACTGATAGTGGTAAGACACACCAGGAGATATCACTCCATAGCTGAAGATTATTCTTGATTACCACAAAAACAATTTGTGGCAAGTGACAGGCATTCAACAACTACATACTATGCCTTTTAAGACAGAACAATCTACCATTTCCTTACTTTTCCAGACTTTCCAGACCTTCCAAGGCATCCTTTCCCCAATTAGCTTACCGGCAGTGGATTCTTTGGCCTGGGCTCCTGAACGTCTGCCCCTGCAGGTAGGAGTCTCCTCCAACTTCTGAGGCTCTGAAGGTTGATCCTCCTCCACCTCAACGGTGGCTTTAAATGATCGTCCCCTGCGTGGTGTTTTGGCTTCTAGGACTGTCTCCTGATCAGTTTCCTAAAGAAGACAAATGTGTGTCAGCAAAAACGTGAAATCAAAATATGTAGACAATGTATTGTTGGTGATAAAAAAAACGCATAACTGCAAAGTTTTTCAGAAAGGATAAAAATAATAGTTATTTTCTATGAAAACCACGCAACGCATAAATAGCCATGTAAACTTTCAAGTTAAATAAAATGAAAATCACCAAATTTGCAGTTACAAGGGTCTTCTGTGACAGCGGTATTATAAGAAAAGGCTTTATTCACCTCAGCAGATGGTTGCTCTTGGTTGTCCTTTTCATCAGTCTCCTCAACTGATCCATTACAAAAAATAAAACATAAACAAAAAGCATTTCATATAAATAATCATGTCACATAACATATTTTCCCACTTGAGGATATGAATGTTGACATCAGGCTAATGAATGATGATGCATAACATTTTCAATAGCAGGAGATAACAGAAGAAGGCTGATTGGAAGGTTGCCGGTTCAAATCCTTGTACTGTCTGTAAAAATCTGAATGGGGGAAATGAATGAGAAACACTCTCAGTCATAGACTACCATTGAGCAAGGAAGTTCACCTCAAACTGCTGCAGTGGAGCTGGAAAGTGGAGCTGACAGTTCATTCCAAAATGGTATATATGTATATATTCATTTAAAATAAGATGATAACCTGATGTTCATTACACAATACTTTCCAAACACAACAGATTAAATCATTTAAAATTGTACTATTTTGTGACAAAAAGTCTAACTGATCAATAATACATTTTATTTTAACGTCAATTATCATTTTGTAAGTCTAGGTGTCACATTTTTAAAATAGTAGACAAATGAAACTCTTCAAATATACTTTTGTACATGTAGAAATAAATCTCTACGTTGAATGCACTTATTGTAAGTCGCTTCGGAAAAAAGCATCTGCTAAATGACTGTAATGTAATGTAATGTATACCAGAGTCCTTGGTTACTGTAACTTGCTGACTGGACAGCCTTCGTTTGCGGGCTACTCTTCCCTCTGTTTTCTCCTCCTGAAAAACAGCACATTTATCAATTAAGGTGGTAAATTGTCAATGATAAATTCATTGCACATGTATGAGTTAAATTAAGTGAACATCAGACCCTAAATTGCAAACATGCTGTTTGGCATTCTAAAAAGCAATTACCTTTTCTGACAGGTCTGATCCTTTTTCATCTTCTTTTCTGTCTGAGTTACCTGAAAAATACACAACATCTGAAGAGTTCTATTTGAAAAAGGCTGCATGTCCATTTTGGAAAAAAGATATGAAGTTCATTATTCAATATGTCTAAAACAAATACAATCCAGTCTCTGTTACCATTTTGTCAACTATAGACTTAAGTTACCTACTATCCTTTAAAAAGTGCAGCAAAGTAGTTTGTTTTAATTTTTTTGTCATCAAATCATTTTATAACATTAGTGTTTTTGCCCAAATGGTGGAATTTTATCTCACAACTGAATGTAGGGGTTAAAACAAAACAAAACAGTCACATGACTCACTGGTTTGTTGGAATAGTTTGGATTGATGCCCATGTCCAGTTTCTCTGACCTCCTCAGTCTTGTCAGGAGCATCAGACTCGACCTGAAAATAATTGATGGGATACATAGATCAACAGAGGATAGCATAGGACGCAGACAGAGAGACAGGAGACGGATATACAGACTGGACAAACAAATTAATGAAAGAATCTGAGGTGCAACTGTTACATGTCATTTCCATATGAATAAAGTGTGTTACTACACGCTTACATTTTGCAGATCACTCCTTTCTTGTGTGACATCCTCATCCTCCTGTGTCATACTCTGAACCTCACCTGATGTTGAAAAGAGAAGTCTGGCTGTTTTTATACTTGTTTTAGATCAGTTGATCAATTCATTAAAATGCCATCCACCATGTGCAAAGCTTTCTGTTGTCCAAAAAGAGACTGTGAAGGTAAGAATTGCTCATGCTTCTGTGCTTTGTGAGGTAAGATTAAGCCACTTACTAATATTATCAACGTCCATCTTGGCCTGGTTGTCCTCAGCTTCCACTTCCGCTACCTATTGTTCAAAAACAGGTCACTATGAATTACAGCCTTGCGTGCTGAAATATATTAACTGATAAAGTCAACAATTAAAAATTGTTTCAATGCCTTGGGCATCTGTTCAATATGAATGATTACTCACCTTGGTGCTTGTCTCCGTGTCTACAACATCTGACGGTGTTTCATCTAAATTAACAAAAAGAAGATAAGTTAATTGTCAGCCAAAGAAAGCCTGCTGGTCGTTTTAAACTAGAAACCTTTTAATGCCTCACCTGGTTTAATGGAAATTTCTGAGACTTGTTCAATGGTAGGTGTATCAGAAACAATAGCCTCTGTGCTTTCAATGTTTTCTTTGACTTCCTCCGTTTCAGACACAGCATCATCTGCAGCTGAAATATTGTATTGTATGTAATGTAAGATAACAACTAATGAGATGAGAACCATCAGGTAGATGCACAGAAAATGTCTTATCAATGAAAATATCTCTATCACTCATCCAAAGTACTAACTTGTCATGGCAAACCACAAGAAAAAAAAATAGTAGTGAAGATCACAAGACAATTCAGAGCTTTGAATTTGAGCTAGAGCCATTTGATGAGGAAATGCTTACCTTCTTTTTCAATTGCTGGCAGCAACTTATTAACAGACTGTGTTTTAGGAACAATCTCTGCAACTATGGCTTCTTCCTCATTTAAAGGAGCCTGACATTCATTTGAGGTAGCGCTATCACCCTACATCGAAAACAGAGCAACAGTTTGGCGCAATGGAGCAATATCTTAGGAACTGGTATTTTCAAGAAATGTGGGTGATTTTCCAGATACATTTTCAGATACATTGGAAGGATGTGGGAGTGACGGAACAGCCCAAAATGACTACCAAATAATGACAGACAAGACAAGAAGGACATATCTTTAAAGCAGGACAAAGGCATGTTAATCTTAAACATGTGACATTCATTCTCACCTGTGGAGCAAGTGAAACTGATATTTGTATCTTTGAAACATCTGTTTCTTTCTCTGAATTGTCAGACACATCTGTGAACAGAACAAGTTTTGCTTTTAACTTATGGAAACATTCAAACACAGTTGGTCAGTGACAACTAATTACAAAATTACACATTTTGCCATCAAAATGTTTCACTTACCTGCACCATTTGGTTTTTCATGCACAAGCTCATCAATTTGCTCAGATGCAACTGGTGGCAAGTCAGCAGTTGTTAGCTCAATTTCAGTGACTGTTTGCACACTGCTGGAAAGATGCTGCTCTTCCTCTTCAGCTCTGGGGGTTTCCATTGGTTGTGGGGCAGGCGGTTTCACTTCTTCCCTGGTATCAGGTACAATTAAACTGGAGGATACTGTACTATCAGGATCCATGGAAAGCAGAGTCAGAGCTGCCTCTTTCATTTTCATATCTGCATCTTGAAGGGCCTCCTCAGGGGCCACAACCACTAGACTGGTATCCTGTGGAAGTCTCGCATCTGCTGATGTGCAAATGTCCATAAGAGTCAGAAGAGCATCCGCCTCAGTTGGCAAGGGACGTGGTTCCAGCTCACTAAGTCGCAACTCTGTTTCACCTTCGTCTGGTTCAGGGGTGATGTCACTTAATGCATCATAAGTATCATCAGAGAAAGAGGTGGTAACGGTGGTAGCGATGGGATCAGAGTCTGTGCTTGTGTCTTGGAGAAGAGCTCGTTTCCTAGGCAGCTCTTCTGCTTCAAGACTCGGTGAGGAAATTGAGGACTTGGAAGACTTTTCAGACTTGTCCAATTTGTCTTCTCCTCTATACGCCTTCTTGTCTTCTTGGCTCTCATCTCCCTTTTCTGGGATTTTATCCTTTTTTTCAAACTTTTTCTTTGCACTCTTGATATCAGATTTCTCATGGGGTTCTTCTGAGACCTTCCGGTGTTCCTTTGTGTTTCCCTCTTTTTTCTTTTCTTTTGCCGTCTCATGTTTGGCAATCGGTGCACCTCCTTTACTTTTGAGTTCTGAACTCTGAGCTTTCTTATCCGTCTTTGATGAGGATGGAGTCTTTGTTTCCTCTCGGGATTTTGATCTGGGTTTTTCCATAAC
Organism: Monocentris japonica; assembly: GCA_900323365.1. Taxonomy (NCBI): domain Eukaryota; kingdom Metazoa; phylum Chordata; class Actinopteri; order Trachichthyiformes; family Monocentridae; genus Monocentris; species Monocentris japonica. The sequence goes on from OOFE01011173.1 coordinate 60,301, forward strand.
TCTTGCTTTTTCTGTTGGCTTGGACCTTCTTGGATCTTTGTCAATTTCAGAGCTGGACTTGTTTGACTTTTGACTGTCTTGATCAGGTTTAGTCTTATCCTTGTCATTGTCTTTATTATCGCTTTTAGATTTAGGTTTGTCCCCTTGCCTGTCCTCAGTGTGACTCTTTGACCTTTTCAGGACTTCCTTAGGGTGTTTATCCTTCTTTTTGCCACTGTCTGTGCCAGGCTCTATGTCAAACCTGTCCTCAGAGGAGCCAGTAGAATCTGGGCGGAGCAGCTGCTTAGAGTCACATTTAGCTAAAGTCTTGTCTCCTTTGGTCTTTTCCTTTTCTTTGATCTTATCCTTATCTTTGTCCTTTTCCCTTGTTTTGTCCTTTTCTTTCTCCCTATCCTTCTCGGCTTTGGCAGCCTCCACAGATGGAGCCTTCCCCTTCTTGGCGGTGGCATCTTTAGGACCACCCTCATCAACCAAACCTTCTGATATAGATACCCTTCCTTCCCTTGCGGTTCCTGGCATTTTCTTGTCACTTTTGACCTTAGTCTTCTTCTCACCTCTCTCCTCAGAAGACACTTTAACAGTGGCACCGTCCTTCTGCTGAGACTCATCTGATTGAGATTCAGCTTTCTTCTCCTGCTTTTGTTTGAGCTTGACACGTTCGTCCGACAAGCTGCGTTCTTTCTCTTTGCGCTCTTTAGAATGGAATTCCTTGCGGGATGGCCGATCAAATTTTCCAACTGAACGTTGCTTGAGTAACTCTTGGGAGCCCTGTTCCAACTCCAAGATGAAGGAGTGTGTCCGACTTTTGTCACACAGCTTTTTCGGGTCGGTGGAATCTTCTGAGATGCTACCGCTACTCCTCCTGTGTCTCTCATCGGATACCAATTCTGATATTTTTCTGATCAACTTCTGTTGTGGGATTTTTGAGGTTGCAGATTTCACTTCCTAATTTTGAGAAAACAAAAAGCAAATGCACTTGTTACAACTCATTATCAATTCAATGACAAACTTGTTACCTGAGTTAAAAGCTATTTTATTCAATCATTGTCACTTTCACTTACTGCTTTCTTGGAGCCTTCTCCTCCCACATCTCCTTTCCTCTTGCTTGAAACATCTCCTTCTTTCCTGAAGAGTGAACATTTTACATGTAATTTAACAGAGTACATCACATAAACAGCTGAATATTAACTTGGCACATGTTATATTAACAGCAGGCACATGAATCCAGGTCTGTTCTTTTGAAGACACACCTTGAATCTAGTTTCCTCTTCCTGTTGAGAGCCATTTTTTTCTCGAGAACCTTTCTTTCTTTGCGAGCCTCCTTGGCCCTGGGGCCCTCCAGCCCAGGAGAGTCTCCTCTCTGTTGTCTTCTCTGATCTATGTAGGGAATTATGCATAGTAATTAACTAGATTACACTCTTAAGCTGTTGTTAAAATCAAACATTTATGAAATAATTGCAATGATCCTGACTGGATTGGGAGGTGAGAGTAAAGTCAAAGAGTCAAAGACTTTACAGGACAGTACAAGATCATCTGTGTCAACTGTCCATTGCAATTGCGCCAAACTAGACTGACTAATCTTGAAAATCAGTTGTGATGGCCACATCATGGTTATACTTGACCTAAAAGTCATGTAGTGTATCCCCAACCTTTTACAGTATGCAGAGGAGAATGACAGGAAAGATGGGAGGGAGAAATGGAATTCAAACCCACAACTCTGCAAGCACATGGTACGTGCTTAAGACCACTGAGTTATCAGGACGGCCACTGGTTTCATGTAATATGGGAGAGGAAGAAATAGGAGTTGAGGGAAAGTGGTCAACACATGACTGATAGAAGTAACGTACCTTGTTCTTCAGCTTGTGTTGCTTTCTGTTTGCGTTTCTCTTCCATACGCTCCCTGTTCTGCTGCCTCTTGAGCAGTCTGTCCTCTTTGTCCTTGGCCTAAGAGAACAGAGGTAAAGTGAGAGAAAGAGAGACAGAAAGGAAGAGAATACATGAGGGATTTTTAATCAGACATAAATGTGTCTCTTTAAAGTAACATATTTCACTTAAATAGCATTTAGTTTCTGAGCTGCATGGATGTTCAAACGATGTTGCTGGTTTGGAATAACAAGCTCAAAATTCGTACTTCATTCATAATTATCTAGCTGCTAAGACACTGTGTACACACTAGTGCACAAGTCTGGGAAAAAAGATTATGACAGAAGAAAAAGGAGCACTACGCAATGAGAGAATCAATATTTCTGTGTTCTGGGTGTAGACATGAAATAATTTAAAACAAAAACACCACCCAGGAAAAATAAATGCCACAAAAATTGACCACAATTCAGGTACATTCTGTATCAGTTTAGAATTTATCTACTCATCAAAATCTCTGATTCAATTTTACATGTCTTGAAAGCAAACATTCATTAGATGCTCTGTCGATGTTGTCCAGTAAATATTAGCAAGCCTGTGCAACTCACTGCAGATCGCCGACGCTCTTCTACGGTGACCTCATCATCCGAATCGCTATAGTAACGGGAGTAGAGGAAGGGCTTGTGGACGTAGGCCTTTCGGCGAGGCTTGCGCTCCTTGTCCTCCTCTACTGTGTCTTCACTGGCTTGCTTTTTTTCTGCTCTCTCGCCTTCAGTTCAAACAATGAAAGAGAAAAACGACATTACTAACAGTGTAACTAACATTACAACATTAACATTACAATCCAACACCCAGAGTGTGTTGCACAAATGTTCTGAATTCATGTTCTGTGGTAGTAATGCATTTTGTGATGCACTATTCAAATATGCACTTTGTTTGTTTCTGGGATATGAAAGAGTTTCTGGAGAGGGAGGCTTAAAAAGTCACGCAGGACAAAACAATTGCCACTAATAAAGACAGACCATCTGATAAAAGCTCGCCGTCACTGGAAGAATCAGACGGTGGCTGCTCATCGTCACTTTCCTCCTCAAATGACGACAGATCACTGGTGTGGACGGAGCTCACTGTAATGTCACTCAGGCCTTCCAAGTCAGAGTCTTCCAAAGAATATTCTGTGGGGGAAAGACACAAAATAAAAGGAATGTAAAATAAAAGGAACAAAACTGCATGTTAACTGGGATATGTGGTTTTACCAAAAGTACTTGTTGGCATGTAGGCTAAATGCACTCACTGTTAGGTTGCTGTGTCAACCTCCATCACCTGAAAACAGATACAGCGGGTACAGCAGCTCACCTTCTTTTAGCCTCTCTCTGGCCTTCTGCTTGATTTGACAGGGGGATTTCAGTAGATCATCATCCAGTTTCTCCTCTGTGGGTTTACCAGTTGTTTTGCTACCAGCCTTGTCTTTCCCCTCTTCTACCTGTTCCTGAATTCCTAACTCTTCCTCTTCGGTCTTTACCTCCTCTGTTATTCCCTCTTTTGCCAAATCCATTTGTTCTTGTGTGTCCTCTGTCTTGACCTCGATTGCTTGGAATTCTGATGCCAACTTTCCTTCTTCTGCCTCTTCCAGTGTCTTCCCATCATGGTGGTTGTCTCCTTCCTCAACCAGATTCATGTCCTGTTCGCCCTCCTCCCCCACCTGCATGGGCTCCTCTGAAGATTGGCCCTTCCGGCCTTTCTCTCCGCTGGAGCTGGCCCTGGAGCTAGCCTCCTGGTTGAGAGAGGTTATAGTGTCCAGGATGGACATGGCATCGCTGGCTGAGGTGGTAGCCGGGGCAGACGACGAGGCTGGGAACATATAAACATAATGTTCATTTATTGTGTATGTGTGTGAGAGAGACGCTCTATTGATCCTCTGAAGGAGAAATTAATCTTTTTGTTTGCAGCCCCTCCATAGGGTAGTCAAAGTGCAAGGTCAGCTACAGAACAGTGTCTTGTCAGTGTCTTGCGCAAGGACACTTCAGGGCAGATGCATGGTTTCCCTGATCACTACACCACCAGCTCAGGGGGTGCAGCTCTATAGCTGGCCCTGCATTCTGCCCTCTCTGTGGAGTGGGTCAAGTGAAAAGAGAATTCTTCTCCTTTAGGGTTAAATAGATTATCACAAAAATAAAAACTAACAAACTGGTAGTTATAACAAACATGGTAATCAAACGTTGTGCACCCTGCTCAAGAATGTTGCTTTCTAGTTTCATCTCTGCTGAAGCCAGTGGGGCAGGGGGTTCCTCCCCACAACTGCCAGGTGACAGAAATTCACGGACCACCCGCTCCACCTGTGGCCTGAAGATATGATTGATTTTGGGATCCACCACCTGTGCCACAATCCTGTCAACTCCCTGCTCCAGCATTCCAGACCTAAGAAGAACAGTACTCTTTAAGTTTGAGTTATTTTCACATACCAGTGATAAAACACATGAAAGACAGAATTAGAAATACAAACTGTGTGAGTGTGAGAAAGAAAAGGGGTATATAAAAGCATCACATCCAAAAAGAAAAATGTAACAGTTTTCTTTAAATTTGTACGTGTAGGTATTTCTGATGTCAAACAATTTAGATTGAGAGGAGGTGAAGCAAGAGAGGAGGAGATAGGTATGCTCAGTTCACCATTCACTTACTGCAGCACCAGTTGTCTGATGTTGTTTCTCAGCTGGTTCTTGTTTAAATGAGGACTCCATGTGTGGTTAGAGAGGTGATTAGAAACGAAGTTGTCCACTCTTTGTTTCAGGTTCAAGTAAGCTGGCTGTAAAGGGATTATGAATGTTTCATCTACACGAACATCCACACTCAAAGTAATAACATTAAATGTACAGGTAACTGGCACAATTAAGGAAGTATTTAATTAACTGTCTTCACTGGCGTAGGGCCACCACTAAGTTCTTAGTTGCCACAACAGCATGGTAGAGATTACACTACACTGAGATCTATTTGTGAACTAATGGGCAACTAGGCCTAAATATCATTTCTATGGATGATCCTGAACATATTGGGCTCTAGCTTTGGTATCCAAGACGGTTTCAAAACTGCGCCTATGCGGAGACACCTGCTCTCAATATTATCTCTCTTAAGCTCGAATTGTATTTTTATTTCGTCACTTACCCATACATATTAAGAGACAGTTTCTAATATTGGTTACCAGCAACAGATGTAAAAATATCGAGGTAAATACATAACGTACTGTCTGCAGAAGAAAACCATTACCTTTGTATCCACGTCTGCTAAACAGTCCCTCCTGAACTGGTCGAAGAGACCCTGTGTTTTTAAATGATTGACGATCATAGAGACCAACTGTGGGTCTCCGGGTGGTAAACCAGCCATGTGTAGATACAGTTGGGTGTAGTTTCAAGGAATAAAAATGATAATACTAATAATTCATCAGTAAATATCTGACTTGAGACTACCAGCCTTCCTATTTCAGTTACTAAAGTTCGAAGCAAGATTTGACCCGGAAGAACACAAGGGGACGTGACAACACAAATTTAACTCGCAAGATAGTTCGCGTCCCATTCCAGCCTGTGGAAACCCTTGTCCGCTAGACCGGAACAGCCAACATCACATTTGTTTTTTACTGTATACACGTTTCGGTCGCCCACTTCTATCACCAGCTCGGTAAAACCTTAAACATTACGCTCTCGGAGAAAATAAGATATTGAGCAGAATGCAAGACACACTACTAGCCACAAAAAAAGAAGCGGTCTACTGCAATGAGACTGACGGAATTAAAGCGAAGACGGATGTAGGCGGAAAATTATCTTCTTTCTTTTGGATACTCTCTGTTGATGTTTAGCTGATCATTTGGCGACCTCTAGCGTTGAACTCCCATAACATTTCACCAAGTTGTTCAACAGATAACTGGGTACGCCTTGTGTTTTCAATGGAGAGAACTGCTTGTTTCCTAAAAAAAATAATATTGATAGTATTTCCCAAGGGCTACTTTACAAACGTACTGAGTGCTTATTCCTATTGGGAATTACTCGAAGCTAAGATAAATTATAAAATGCTAACGATTCTGCGTAACATAAACCTAAATAATTTTTGATATGAGGAAACAAAACAACTTGGCAGCGGTGGGATTCGAACCCACGCCCCCGAAGAGACTGGAGCCTTAATCCAGCGCCTTAGACCGCTCGGCCACGCTACCATATTAACCTTGGGTGTCAAATGGGAATATGTAGCTATGCCCAGTAATTTGTAATAATTGTGGATTAACGTCCGTAATTTATATCCCGTGCGAATCTGCCATGTCTGTAATTTGTCAAGTAAAAATTCCAGCGGGAGAATTTCAGCCTTTTGGTGCGGAATCCCTCTGGTATTCTAAATACATGTAGTAGTGCCATCAATGCAGGAAGGTTTTGAATGCCTTTACAGCACGAGATGGATTAGGTGCATCATGGAAATATTAGGTTAGATACGTAGTTCTACCTTTCCATCCATTTACAGTCCTATCAACAACTATTGCTTAATAACTACTTTTAGTGCCCCATTTACCGGGCACTGGTGAATCTTTGCTAATGTCAGACTTGCTAATGTCATGTATCAGTTACGCGAGGTCCCCACATAATACAAGTCCCGTGCGAATAGGGCTGAAGACACCCATCGGATCGGTCAGGACACAATGAAGCCATTCTGGCGGCTTACGGTAAGGCCCTATCAAGATCCTTCATTTTGGTCAGAACATTTTTCTGGTTTTCGGGGCAACAAGTGGTGTAGAATACATTATTCAATTTCATTTCCACAAGTTTTAGAAAGTTGATATATTTATTAGAAACTCAAAGTATAAATTTAGGGGAAAAGATGCCCAAACCCCACCCCCCAAAAAACCTAAAAACCATATCTTTGACAATTTCAGAAAACACTCAGTTTGAGTCAGTCTAACAGTAGTACTTTGGTGTCAGCGCTGTCAGATCTAGAAATCAAAAACAGAGCTGTCATGTCCATTTTAAAACCTTGCAGACAAGAGCTGACAATAAAAACAAGAGAAAATCCAGCTAGGCAACACACTAAACATAGATAACGACAACAAACTGTACAGTATAAAACAAATGGGTATGTGTTTTGGCCCATCATGATTAAAATGTGCTGAAATAGTGGCAGCGAAAAAGAGAAACACTGGCCAAGAGTCTCTCCTGAGTGATCGGTAAAATAGGCCTCCTGAGGGAAAAAGCAGGTTGGCTAACAGACTGGGTGGATTCAGGGTTTCTTGGCAGCACAAACAGGGGGCAAGACCCGGCGGGAGTTGGCCCGCACCCAGGGGTGGTCAATGACGCTCTGTAGTGGCAGACGATTGAGTGGGCTGTGGCGAAGCAGCTTGGAGATCAGGTCCCGTGCGCCATCTGAGACGATCTTGGGGAACTTCAAATCCACCTGAAACAGTAAAATGGCATCGATTCATTGAATTAGAACAGTGTCTGTTGAAGTGGAACAGATTATGATGTTCATCAAGATTTCAACTGATTTTCCTCATAAGCATATTTTGATTGTTTACAGTATTTAATAAGCACATTAACTGTACAATAAGACAGTAAGACACAGGATGCCACAGCAGGCGAGGCGCCCTGTGCAGCCCAGCAAACAGGGAAAAGGGAGACAGACTTGATACCAACTGATCTGCTTCAGTATACTAGGCACCAGAGTATCCCCAGGAAATACAGGCATGGCAGAGGAAGGTACAGAGCTGAATAAATAAGGCATGGTATAGCAATAGTAGCTGATTACGATGATGATGCAGTGGGTATAAGGTGCAGTCAAGTCCTTTTGGTATTTATACAGATATGTCATGTGTACTTGAAAGATTTCTACAAAGAAATAATGTGAACTAGCCCTGTTTACCACAAGAGTTAGTATGGCAACCAGTTTAATCTCTGAAGGAAACGCAAAGCTATCCATGCTTTATGACAATTATCATCACATTGATTCGCTGAAACTACAGTTACTGCATGGCAGCTTGCATAAGCACACCATTACCTTAATGTTTCTCAAATTGTGCAAACTGCACACCCAAAGCAAAAATCTGAGAAATCCTAACCTTTGTAATTCTTTTGTATGTTTCCGAGTGGCTGGCTGTTTCAAAAGGTGGGTTGCCGACCAAGCATTCATAGCATAGCACCCCAATGCACCACAGGTCCACCTTCTCGTCGTGGGTGTGCCCCTCAATCATCTCTGGGGGCAGGTAGTCCAGCGTCCCACACATTGTACGGCGCCTAGAGAGGTTTAAAACAAAAGGTAAGTGAGAATTTCGAGACAGGGAATGGCAGGAGAGTCGCATCTGGCCGATATATTATCGGCCAATACTGATCATTAACATTTAACCACGATGATACGGGAGAACAAAAAACATTTCAGGGAAACCACTTGTGATTAAGAAAACAATCAATAAAGTATCAAATTATTATCATTATTCAGCAAGAAGGTTTTAACTGTGGACCACTCACCTTAGAGACGGTGCATGGACCGACCAGCCAAAGTCAGCAATTTTTAGCTCTCCACGATAGCCAAGGAGGAGATTCTCTGGCTTGATGTCACGATGAATCACTTTCTTCTCATGGCAATACATCAGTGCATCAGACAACTCCTCCATGTACTGAAATGTAAAGGGTAACACTGCCATCACCTTAACACCCAAATGCTAGTAGGAGTCCAAACTGACCATAACCATATGCATTCACACCAAGCAGCTCAACATCCAGACTTTAATGACAACCAAAACCTAGTGCCTATACTGCTATTCAAATACAGGACATAGTGAGGAATTACTGTCCAACCATCAACGAAGATTGAAGATAGATGATGGATTCAGTGACAGCCAATTAACACAATTATAGACTCTGCCTTTTGAAAGACACATTGACTCTCTTACTGTTGCAGAGCGTTGTTCATCAAATCTCCCACATCTCTGCAGCTCTTTATACATTTCACCCCGCGGGGCATATTCAAGGACCAGGAAAACACGTGTGCGGTCATGGAAGTAGTTGTAGAAGCGCAGGATGTTGGGGTGTCTGAGGACAAAGCAGAGCCATTACATTTTTTTGGGCAGTCTGGACTTCATATAATGATTAGGCATGTTTCCAAAATAAGGCAAGAGGAACTTGACAGGGGTTATGATAGTAAAGTCAACATGTTTATGATATGACAAGACCAAAATCCCTATTTGAGTGAATTGTATGAATTAATGTATGAATCTGTATCCCACTTGACAAATCATCTATGTTTAAAACCAGATGTAAAAACAGTCACAGAAAATGTTTGGGGGGAAATGCAGCACCACAAAAACCCTGGTAAAGGTTGAGTTATGCTTCTGCGTAGATACACGTAAATGTCTCTGCGTAGCTACACAGAGAAGGGGTTTATGGGTAAGAGTAGCCCACAGATACTCGCAGAGGGGCCGACGCGCACACCTCCAAAATCTCACGTAGCACCCATGCAGATGTCTGCGGGCGACACCCATACATGTCCGTAGACTAGCAGACACAGAAGCATAAATCAGGCTTTAGCCAGATTGTGGAAAGCAAATTCAATACAGAACTAAGCCACAATTAAAAACAGACAAAATTACACCTACAAAAACACAACCACTTTATTGCATATGATTTGCCAGTGATATATCCATATCAACACAACTGCTGTAATTCAGTTTTGAATAATCAGAATCACATCATTCTGGAAGCTCAATAAATGTACAAGAAATTGTCCAGGTAACAAATTAGCTTAATGTTAACTTAAAGAGGACAAAAATCTATTTCAGGATACTAACTTGAGATGGGCTTGAATCTCGATCTCCCTTCTCAGCTGATGCTCTACCCCCTCCTTCTCCATCTGCGACTTGAACAGCACCTTCAAAGCCACTATGGCTTCCATTTTCTTTGTCCTTGCAAGGTAGACGTTGCCAAACTTTCCCTTCCCCAGTGGTCGACCAATGTCAAAATCATTGATGGAGAATTTCCTGATGAAAAGTGAAGGATTGACACAAATATCCTTGTGTTAAATCGTCAAGAGAGTGGAGGTCATCACTTAATGGTTTGAAAGCATCCGATGCACAAATAAATTGAAAAGCAATACACGGCTGACTATCAGTCCCCAACACAATAATACATGTCTGAATTCTGTCCCCATTTTTGGAGCAGTCCAATACAAAGCGTGCATTGACAGACAGTCTCAAATGGTGTGATGGAGGTGTACAAGGGAATATACTCACTTTGGAGGTGAACTAGAGGATGAGCTGACACACTCTCTGCCAGGCCCTAAAAATGATGATACAATCAAGGAAGGTCCATTTCTCAGTTGTGTATAAATACTGTCTGTATATGGGGAGGGCCAGGGTTACCTGTGATGGCATATTTGTCTGCGGTCTCGGGACGTGGGTTCACTTGGACACGCTGTGGGCCTACAACCGTGCTGAGGGTTGTGAACTGATATTTAGAACACACACACACACACACACACACAAAATGCAGTAACGTTAGTTAATAACCAGTTAGTAAGCAACAACAACTGGCTAGGCCACTCTCAGCACTCACAATTTTATAATGGAGGCCAACCCACGATTCAAATAAAAGTTTGTTTAACTTATTAATATGATCACATCTTAACAAATCTGTATGTTTTCTTTCAAAAGGTGAGATGACAGCTAACAGTATGCCAAGTTCTGCAAACACACACACATATAATATAGAAACTTACTGTTCTTTGGGAACCTTTGGGCTCCTGATTTTCCTTATTCTGTCAAGAAATCAATACATAACTGACGTGAGCTCAGATTTAAGCCTATATTTCTCGCTATGACACACTTTAAATAATGTTTTAAGGCAAAAGCAGGTAATTTAGCAAAATATTTTTATTTGAAATATTTTGAGGATGTTGAGCTAACGATCTACAGCGGCTAACGAGAGGTAAATAATCTCGTTGCATGCGCTGAGTAATTTAGGTTAGCTAACGTTTGATATAATAGTTGCTGGCTGTTGTTTTGTTTTGTTGTAACGAAAACCTGATATACTTTCTAGCAGAATCGTTGACGTAATCACACGATAACGCTAGCTGTTAAAACAATTAAGTCAAGCTAACGTTGGGTTACGTTAGCTAGATGATCTAACGTTAGCTAGCCTAACATTAGCTGACAACGTTAGCAGATTACTTGACGTTCACTGAAATCGCGAGTAGGCCTCAGCTGTCGGCCATTGTCATTTTGCTATTTAGCAAGTAAAAAGTGTAAAAGTTACCTGCATCATAATGAAGAAATATATAGTATGGACCTGCTACTGGAATAAGCACACCCGTTCTATTTCTAACTTCTCCGGCCGCCAATGTTTTCAAAAAGCTACTCTCGATGTCCGTGATTGGTCTCTACGTTTCACACAGAAGGTCCCTATTGGTCAAAATGGCTGCTAGAGGAATAGTGTGATTGGTGCATTCTAACGCCAGTCAGACGTTAGTCCGCCCTCGTTGGGAAGCCTGTGAAGTTGAGCTCAGATCACAACTTTGAAAGTAAACCATTCCCATTTTACAACTGGGGTTGTATTTCTATCATATTTTTTTATCCAAGATAGCTGACAAAACATACGACCTAATACCTTTATCAGCAAAACCTTGAAACACACTCGGTTTTATCCAGTGATAGTAAACACAGAAATCAGACATTTTTATGACATCTGAGTGCTAAAACATATTTTATTACTCTTTCCCATTCAAATGCAGCGTTTGCAAGAAAGTGGCTATTGTTATAATAACTGTCATGTTAAAAGAGTGTCTAGCTCAAGAAATCTCTAATGAGGCTTTTAGAGAATAGAGAATGCAATCAATGTACAAGTCAGACAACAGGACACTTTAGGATTGGTTTATTCAAAATCGTAAAAAGGTTTGACAATTATCCTATTCAATTTCTACCCTCTTAATTAGTGCTTTAATGCAACACAGTTCAAGAGCACAAATCTTCCATGCTACTCCTCCTTCAAACCAAACCAACTATGAATAATGCAGAAATAACCAATGATGGTCCATCTAATGTAGTTTCCTCATCAAGACAGACATTCACAATTAACTTTTTTCTCATCTCATCTTTTCTAAAAGGCATGTAGGAGCAAAACATTTGGAAAAACAGGGATGGGCACATGATAAAGATTAATTCATATTACTTAGAATGCCATATGTGACATTATCATACTTCCCTAACACCCAAACCAAAGCTAAACACCTGCTTATAACATACAATTTTGTGATTGTATAAGTTGTTGAGAAGGGGAGGGACAGGAAACAGGTGGATCATTATCAACAATAAGGTTCAGTACTCTTCATTTGTAGCTCACATCCGCTTGTGTGTTGACAATCTAGCAGCAATATTTCCTTTCATTTGTTTTAGGCCACAACTGAGTTTAAAAAGGTATGCTGAAAACATGATTGTGTATGATGCAGGGTTACATTTTAATTCATGTGAGCAACTATTTGGAGTGTGAGAGTACAGTTACACAAGTATGAAGACTAAAGAGCAGGACATTTTATCTAGAAGAGTATAATACAAATTCATCTGAAGCTGTATCCTAATTTAGTCTGAATTGATCTGAACAGAGCAATTGGTGAACACGAGTGTGCAGCGTGGGAGCAGGACAGCCAGTGAGCGACGCAGACTTGGAATGGGGTCGTTCACATCTAGTTTCTTGTTGTCATCATCGTCACCATCTCCACCTGCAGCTTCCCCACTGTCTCGCTCTTCCTCACCCCCACCCTCCCCCTCTATCTCTGGTGGACACTGTCGAGGCTGGAATAACACCTCCGAAAACTCCAGCAGGCGGAGCTCACGTAGCATCCTGCAACTCCTCAGTATCTGCATCTCACTGAGTGTGCAGGCCCACAGGCACAGACGCTGGAGGTCCTTTAAACGGCTGGCACACAGCAGGCCTGGCCCTACCTCCTTGCCACCCAGACTCAGTTCCTCCAGCCCAAGCCATCCTGCTCCTAGCCCCAGGGAGGCCATCTGTAACTGGTAGCCTTGTCCAGTGATTCCTATTTCCAGAAACTTGAGCCTGGAAAGCCCTTCCAAACCAGAGCCGGTGTCCTTGGCGGCACAGCTCCTGAGCCCGTTAGCGGTCACACGGAAGGTGTCACGCAGCTCCAATCGACTGAGCCTCCCCCATGATGTTAGACTCTGCAGATGCTGGTCTGTGAAAGAGGGCACGTTGTTGAGGAGTAGCCTCTCAATAGTAATCCCTGATGGGTAGGCAAGCCCTTTTCCTGTCTGGTCCCGCCCTTGTTGCTGAGCACCAATATGTGATGTAGACTCCCCCCTGTCTTGGGGACCAGCAGGTTCACCAGGGATGCTCTGGCTGAAAAAGTCAGGGGGTATCTCACAGCAACGCAACACTAGAACCTGCAAAGTTGGGGGCAGGAGCTGGCAACTGGGCAGGCCTCTCAAGTCTGTGTGCAGAAGGTAGAGTTTGCGCAGACGTGGGCACTTGGTGGACAAGGCTTTGAGCCAAGACTCTGAGAGAAACATGCCCCCTCGGGCAGAGAGCAGCAAACCGCGCAACCGCAGGTATCTTAGCCCACAACCCAGGTACTGGCGCAGCAGAACCCAAAGTATGCGGGATGTCACCTGGCCCACAATGGTCCATGCCATTGAGGAATGAACACATATCAGTGGGGGGAGGGGGAGAGAAAACATTTCTGTCAATATTTAGTAGTATATAGGCTGTTAGAGCAGGCACCTGTCTATGGGATTTTTAATTATCTATTTTTTATTATAACCTAACTATGTATAATATAATAACTATGTAGGCCTAATTAATAAATAATACATGTAACTTGAGTCTAGAATCTTTATCTGGGAGAAGAAGTGTAAAGCTATATTACCAAGACAAATTCTTACCCCTTTCCATGCAGTGAGATCAACAAGTCTCCATAGTCTTTGGTCTTTAACAAGACGCCTCCATCTCTTACACACCCTTAAAGAACACCGTGAAATGTATTTATCATGTGACACGAGTCATATAACAAAGGAGGTAACGTTACTGACTTTTCTTTGCACACGACGCAAAACTACTGAAATGTTGACGGTAAAAGTTAAATACCCCTTACCTTCCAGCTCGGACGAGCTCTCGTACATTTAGATATGATAAAATATCAATTAAAATGTTCTCGGGGAAGTAGTCCAGGTTGCAGGTTTTGAATTCATCCATTTTGTAAACAAAACTCTTGAACACGGACAAAATATCCCGTCGCACACACGTTACGTACAAATCAGGAATCCTGAAGAAACGGTTGCCAAAGTAAGCAGGCCCGAGCGGTAGTTAGCAGGTTTAGGATCGAATAGTTCTGGTAAATCTCTCTAAGCTCAGGAAAATATGTGCCTGTCGATATCCGCCTTGCTTTCTACAAGCACTTCATAAATTCATGTTCAGTATTCAATATGCAGGAAAGGGTATTTCAAAAGAATCGTACTGCATCAGCATTGCCACCTTGCGTCCGTTCTCTGACAATTGTCTAGTAAACGTCGATCCACTGCGCGTGCGCAGTTCATCGGACAAGATGGCGACGAGCAATGGTGGAGGAATGGAGGTGGATGGGGCAGGTGAGTGTTTCTCAGTAATTTCATAATTTTTGCTTGACATTAGTATGAACATGTATAAAAAAAGTAATATAATCCATATCCTCATGGTGTGAGTGTTCATAGCTGTGCGATTTATTGTCTTAAACCAAGTAGTTAGCGAGCCCGCTAACATGTTAACAAGCGGTTTAACATACGCTATAAACTGTCAACACATTCATGAGTTTGTTTTAGACAGCGTCCTTCTATGGTCTTCCACTGCAGTTTGCATAAGTAACGGTCCGAGGTCTGCCAGTACAGGAAAACCTTATTTTAATAACAACTCAAGCCAAAATAAGTACCGTTCATGGACGACCGACGTGCGGCTATTTAGCTTGTCATGTTGGCAAATTTATTAAGTTGTAGTTGTTATAACGTTAACGTTAGTATAACTAACTTGTATGTAATGAGTTTTGCTAATGCAATTCTACTTCTGTCCTACTGTAGCCAGCCCCAGTGTTATGGCCTCGGGGGTCACGGGGAGCGTTTCTGTGGCCTTGCATCCTCTTGTTATCCTCAATATATCTGACCATTGGATACGGATCCGCTCGCAGGAGGGGCGACCAATGCAGGGTATGATGATGTTTCACCATCGAAGTCCGGTCCAGCTGCTGCACATGTCATTATTATGACATATAAAACATAGCATGTTTGACATGACACAGTTCAGTTGCGTTGTTCTGTAAATATGTATAATGAATGAGTAATCATAGGGAAAACTGTTCATGGTGTTTCTTTTCCTATGCAGTGATTGGAGCCCTGATTGGGAAGCAGGAGGGTAGAAACATCGAGGTGATGAACTCTTTTGAGTTGCTGTCCCACACCGTAGATGACCGAGCGCATATTGACAAGGAGTATTACTATACCAAGGAGGAGCAATGTAAGTAGTTTGTAGGTGTCATGAGCAAGAATACACCTATGTATCTCTCTTCTTTCTAAAATGGATCTTTGAACTCCTTTTATAAGCTGCAGTGCTGAGACTCCGAGGCAGGGCCATCCTGGCCGTTTCGGGGTCCAAGCTTAAGAACATAGGCAATAAGGTCTATGCTTGTGTTTCAAGAAGTGATTTTATCCATGATACTAGAAAAATCTGTGTCTCTTAGATCAGTTCTTAAAACAAATTCTTACAGATAAGCTTTTTTATTTTTGTTTTTATCCATTTTATTTTTGTTGCACTTGTCTGTAACACTGTTGGTTCAGGTTTATTACTATAATATTAGAACATTCCTTTTCATACATAGACTGTGAAACAATACTAGTGATGAAAGAGTTGGTGACAAAGATCTGACAAAATGTGAACTGCTGTGTTGACTGTTTCAAGACAGCTGGGTTAGCTGTTAGCCCATTAACCTATTGTTTTAAGACACTGATAGAGATTTTGAAAAATTGTCATTTGGGATTAAGATTAACATCCTGGAGGGAGGTGGCCAATTGATGACCCCGATAATATACCCACCTACCCACTCCTTTTCATGAAACATCGGGTTGCTACACAGGGACCCACTCTTCTTTTAATAGAACAAGGGATACACCATCATCTGTATTGGCAAATAAATAGGCATGATTTTACCATTTTTTTTTTTATTAGGTAGGTAAGTCTAAGGTGGTGGCTAAAAGTGGTCAGGTCCTTGTTGAAGTACTTGTCTGTGATATTCCTCCATGTCTCTCAGTCAAACAGGTCTTTAAAGAAATGGAATTCTTGGGCTGGTACACCACAGGCGGTCCCCCCGACCAATCAGATATCCACATTCACAAACAGGTAGGCAAAGCAAAGAGGTTAATCTTTATAGTTTCATTTATTGTGGGTCGTGAAAGTAAACACAGCTAATAGTCTGTTTGTTAATTGATCATTTCAAATTGTGTGCATTTGCTTATCATGTTTTCCCTGTTCTCCACTAGGTGTGTGAGATCATTGAGAGCCCTCTCTTCCTCAAGCTCAACCCAATGACCAAACACACAGATGTGAGTCCTTCGGCTTTTTCAGTTGTTTTCATGCGTATATTACATAGTTTTATATTCACACACAGCTGGTATAAACAATGTGTCCTTTTCTCCTTTAGCTTCCTGTTAGCGTTTATGAGTCTGTGATTGACATCATCAATGGGGAGGTACTGTTTATATTAAATACATGCACGTACACACACAAACACCCGTAAGCTTTAAATACCCTGATTTGCTGTAAATTTGTAGAGCTATAAACTGTAAACATCTGCTTACCTGTAAATGTCATTGTCAGCATTGCAAGAACTGTCCAGACAGCCAATTGGAGTTATGTTTTGGCATGACAGTGATGCTATATCTTTATCTTCAGTGCATTCTATTGTGATAATATCTTCAATACATTCATTTTGGTGTGTCATCTTCAAAACAGTCTATTTTTCTATTTTTATCCTTTCCTTTGCTGCTGCAGTGACCCATTTCTAGATGGGTATCAATAAAGTTTTATTTAATCTGGTTTTGTTTTAATCTAGGCTACCATGTTGTTTGCTGAGCTGACATACACTCTGGCCACAGAGGAGGCAGAAAGAATTGGCGTTGACCATGTAGCTCGGATGACGGCCACCGGCACAGGAGAAAACTCAACAGGTTTACAAACTCATCCAGTTTACAATAACCTGGAAAAGCTCTTACTTCAATTATGACAAACCCAAATGAGGGGGCTAAGATATACCAATATTAGCTTGGATACTAAAGCATGTGTACTGGGGTTTTAGCAGGCTGCATTAGCTCAGTTTCAATAGCAATGTTCTGAGTAGTTTGTTTGTGAGTGGAATATGAAGATGCTTTGCACTCAACATTAAAGATTAAAGAGATGTATTGGCTGTAAGGCTCTGAGATGGACTGAGGAGTGTAGTAGTATGTCAGTGTCATCACTGAATGTGGCGTAACGCAGATATTCTGTCTGTGTCTCTCTTAGTGGCTGAACATCTTATAGCCCAGCATAGCGCAATAAAGATGCTCCACAGCAGGGTGAAGATCATTCTGGAATATGTCAAAGCGGTGGAAGCAGGTGAGAGGAATGGTGGGTTTGTGGGAAGGTGAAGTGAAAGCAAGAATGTGAAAATAAATCAGATGTTTCCTTTCCTCACTTTGACACCATTCAGGGAGGCCCCTCAAACACACCTCCTTAATGGTTACACCCCTGTTTGGCAACACTGAAAGTACAAAACAGTAGGGACACCTTAATATTGCATTTCACCCCTTTTGCCCTCTGAACAGACTCAATTCAAGTCAAGGCATCGACGCAACCAGGTTTTGAAAGCGTTCCAGGGGCTGCTGGCCTATGCTGACTCCAGTTGTGTGAAGTTTGCTGTTAGTGGATATCTACTCCAAATAACTCATTTCATCTCATCCCAGAGATGCTAAATTAGCTTGACATCTGGTGACAGGACAGGCTGCTGCATTAAGCTGAATTCATTGTCATGTTTGTGGAACCATTCCTGGACTGTTAGCCTCGTGGCACAGGGCGTTATCCTGCTGATTTAAAATCCATTTGCAGATGGATGCACTGCTGCCATGAAGGGATGCACCTGACTAGCAACTATAGACCATCTGTTGCTCTGCACAATTCATGTCAGTCTCCTTTGACCTCCTTCACCAATGAACCATTTTCAACCACTGTTGGCTAGATGTCCTTTGGTCTGGTGGACCATTCCCGATACATGGGATACTTGAGCTTAAACATCCCAGCAGCATTTCATTTCTTGACACACTCAGACAAGCTGCCTGGAACACACTATCATACCTCTTTGAAAGGCACTTAAATCTTTTTTTCTTGCCCATTCTCCCTCACATACACAATCCGTGTCTCAATTGTCTCAAGCCTTAAAAATCTTTAACCTGTCTCCTTCCCTTCATCGACACTGATTGAAGTGGATTTGTGTGAAATCAGTTAGAGATCATAGCACTCACCTGGTCAGTCTGTTAAGGCATCCCTAATGTTTTGTACAATCAGTGTGTCTTGACAGCCTTACCTTACCGCACCCTTGGTATGCTGTGTTTTCTCTCCTTCCTGCCTGGCTTCATCTATCACAGGAGAGGTGCCATTTAACCACGAGATACTTCGAGAAGCCAATGCCCTGTGCCATAGACTGCCTGTCCTCAGTACCATAAAATTCAAGACTGACTTCTACGATGTAAGCACTCTCGCTTCTTTTAGACACAGTAAAATCCAATCCCTAGATAGATGATGAAAGGTATGATGCATGGCTGAAGGCCCACAACTTTAGATTGATTATAAGTCATAATAGAAATGTATATCACAAAGCATGTCATGATCCATCGCCTGTTTTTAGCTGAGCTCAGACAGCTTCACTGTGTTGCCAAAGGACTGCGTTCTAATTTTGTTTCCTATTTCCTTGTAGCAATGTAATGATGTGGGCCTCATGGCCTACTTAGGCACCATCACCAAGACTTGCAACAGCATGAACCAGTTCATCAACAAGTTCAACGTCCTGTATGACAGGCAGGGTATCGGCCGGAGGATGAGAGGACTGTTCTTTTGAGTTGGCAGTTGGCCAAAGAGACAAAAAGGTCACAAGCACTGCAATTTGTTTTCTTTGCTTCTGTTTCTTTTGTTAGCTTAGATATAATTTCTTGATCCTGCATACAAACAGGAGCTTTTCAAACCAGTTTACCAGGTTGCAACCAGTATCGCAAGTGTGTCTAAAAGCACTTAATTACACCAGTCAGTCAGTAACGTAAATGGAAGGAGAACTGTGTCCAAAATCACTGAATCTTGGGCTTGCACATCGATGAATACAATGTACATGAACCGATATGTTATTTTACCCCCTTTGTTTTGTTGTTTCATGTTTATGTAATAAATGATCTGATTTTTTTTTTTTTTTTTTTTTTGTGGGACGAATCTTTTTTTCCTAAGCCTAAATAAATATGTTGTAAAAGATTGATAGTGCAGCAGACCAAAGACAGCATTTGATAAAACATACTAACTATACACAACATGATACTAATAAAAGGTTAAGCCTTACACCTTTAAATGAGCCTATTAAAGCCAGCTATGTGGAGTCAATGTCGTTGCAGGATTAGTGTCTAGGGCCAAGTGTGTGTTTGCAGTTAGCTCGCCTTTTGAAGTTGTGGTCCTGCTGTTCCATTGCCTGTGGAGGTACAGACAGGCATATGTAGCAGGAAGGAGGGAGGGCACGTTATGGCTTCAGTCTCAGGTCTAACAGGAGTCAGCACTTATATGGGTATTAAAATACCCAGCGGAACTAGACATAATGACCCCCCGGCCTGCAAGTTGGCACTTTTTTTTCACTAGTCTGCTTTTACCTGCCATGTGGCACTAGGAGGAGCCAACCTTGCCTTTCTGTGGGATTATACCTCCACTTTGTCAAGTTTATATAAGCTTAATAGTGAAAATACTATTCATTCATTGATTATTTTTGACATTTTTTTATTGTCCCTTTCATTCAAAATTATTTATTACACACTGGTGTTGATGAAAACTGCTTTTTACATGCTGAAGGAAAATTACAATGGCTCCAATGACAGTGATGGTAAATACATTTACAATTGACAATGTAATAAACTGTAAATGAACATTTCAGCATATCAATGCTTTGGTGCAGGTTATTTCCATGTCAGAATACCTGTTCGTGACAGCATTGACAAAACATTTGCAAGAATGCTACATATGGAAATCCTGAAAATATGGAAAGGTGCAACTTGGATATTTTCAACCAATATATCGAGTAAAAGTCTTTCATTTGGGGAGAAAGCTTTGCAACCATTCCTTCCCTCAGATACAGCCCGGTGTCCTACTCGCTGTCCTCGGCAGGTTCATCAGCAGCAGGAGCAGGCTGGGGATACTGGAAGCGGGATGGGTCATACAAATCATCCCTGGGGTCGTAGGGGTGGTAGTAGTAAGGGTAGGGGTAAAGCGGCACTTTCTTCACGAC
>OOFE01011174.1:0-19450 GCA_900323365.1 Monocentris japonica
GAAACATTACTGTGTCAGTTGAGCCCAGCCATATTTGGATGTTTGTTTCAGAAGAGCCTGCACCTCAATCACTGACTGAAAAGTAAACAAGGCATTATTAGATGCTGCTGCTAGGGTGACATCATTTGGTTTTTCAACTTATTTAAGAAGAGCCATGTAAAACACTTACAAAATCTATTCCCTCCTGAACTCACAACACTTGATCCCTTAACCTCTAGATCAGGTAGCACCTCCCCTTACTCTGACCATCCCCTTGGTCTAGCCCACTTCCTGTGAAGGAGACAGCTAGGCATAGTGATCGATTGGACACAGAATCCACCAATTTCCTGAACTTCACGCAGGGATTTATAGTGGAGCTAAGACAATCAGTATAAGTGGCCCATACCAGAGACTGCATCCAGGAACAGTGGTATCTTTTACAGGGCCACCTGTTGAAGCCGGAAACGATGGCAATCCTCTCAATAGGATTAGAGTTAGAGTTATAGTTATAGAGTTATAGTTGCATCACATCAAGTTTTGCCAGCATATTAGATAGCAGAAATCAAAGACAGAGATGCTGGCATGCTATTAATAATTCTACTAATGTTTCCTCAGACCTCTGAAAACACTGTAAACAAAGGTGACTTATGTTGAGTCTTTGTAGGAAGTGGCACACCCTGGTCCAATAGAGAGGTGTATGTAAGGAATCTCTAGCTTGTAAACCGTCTCCGGTGTCAGTCTGTAGACTCACAGGAAGGGTTGTCATATAAAACAGCCATGGCCAGTTTCCAAGACACATTCGTTCCATCACAAGTCAAGATTTTAGTGCCGCGATATCATAGGGAAATCCAAATCAGACCATCAGTGTGAGAGCAACAGAGGAGGCGGGATCAATTACGAGTACGAGTATACAGTACTGTAGTTGTTGTCAGATTAGTTGTTGACTAGAAATAAAATAGAGAGTAAAATCACTGACAAGGATGTTTTGAAGACTAGAAATTGAAAGGGGAAGCCTTAGTATCATTTTGTTTGACTAAGGTTTCACATAATGTATTTCTCCTTGATTCACAAGTTTAGTTTATCAAATAATTAATGTCATCTATACATGTTTGCTCACAAATTATTAATGAAATGAACAACGCATTACATGCCACATACATCTGCCTGGCCATGAAAGTCTGCCACACCACATTTAGTGAATTAGCAGTTTGTTGACATACTGCAGGCTGCTAGAGTGCTAGAGAGAGAGAGAGAGAGTACGCTGCAATGTAAGAAACCAGTGGGAGAAGTGGCAAGCACCAAGAACACCAATGTCCGAAGACGCAGCCACAGATCAAGTGCTTTTGACATATTTCATCTATGCCCTGTCCTCTGTTGCACCATTAGTATCAAACAAGAGTAGGAAGCAGATCCAGGATTGATTTAGCCATTTAGATCATAATGAATTGGATGGTAAAGAGGAACTGGTCACTGACTATAGACAATAACTCCAATTCTGATAAATAAACTTGATAAATTAAACGTGTCTGTGTGTAGTCTCAGCAGTTTCATGGGAAGAATGAAATATAATATGAAATAGTGTTTGTGTTTGATGTTACAGATTTAGTCATGTTTTTTTATAGCATGCTTATCATAACCAAATAACCACAAAATGGATTCACGCAGGTCAACACTTGAGAGATCAAGTGTATAAGGGCATACAGTGCTGTGCCAGCACTCTGATGCACGACCCACACCCTCTTCCCTGAGCTTGAGTTAATTATTGAAGGGAGAATCATCTCGAATTAAAGTCACTGGAGAGAGAAGTGAGTTTTAATGTACAAGAAAAAGAAATGGGGCTTACTCCAAGTGGTTGAAGGCATTACAGAGGTCAGATAGGACCAACACTACCTCTCCCTTAGAGACCGCTTTCTGTCACGATGAGTAGGGAGATACACCCATTATTGCGTCGACGGCGATCCGATATGCAGTTCTTTGACTTAAATGAAAGCTTAGCAGAATGAATATCTGAGATTTTGACTTACCTTTTTATAGATAGTGCCACGTTATATTCAGTTCTCAGGCTCTTTGCAGCGGTGCAGTCAGCATCTAGCAAAAGCTTGTATGGACAGAAGCACTGAATATCTAAAATCTGCACCAACATTTAAGTATGGCAAACCTATCCTTAAGAACTGTTTCATCCCTGTCATGTGGTCTTTTCAGAGATCCAGAGAACAGACAAGTACCTTCAATCTGTCAAAATGCTGACTCATCATCCTTCCTCTCTTCTACCTTTGGCCCTTCTCTTAATCCCAATGCCTTCATTCACCTTCCTGGCTTAAAGCTTCTTACTTTTTCCTCTTTCCTCCATTTTGCACTTTGTAGGATTTGGTTGTTTCATGCAAGCTGGTAGAGGGCATACAAACATCCACGTCCTACTCAGGGGATGATGAATCATTGCAAACGATGAAGGGAAAAGGGGGGTGGGGCAGGGAACGCATGTTGTACTGTATATGTCAAAAGATTCTACAGGTTAAGGGTGAAAACTCAGATTAAAGCTTAGGTCAAGCTACAAGACTGGTCAAATGGTTCCCAATGGAAAGGTGTTCACACTATGTGACGGGGCAAAGATGAGGCGTCAGATGAGAGATCACACGCTACCTGATTCTGTCATTCAAAAACCACAACAGTTCAATGGAAATACAATTACAAAATAGGTGTTCTATCATTTCTTGCTTCTTGGTAGAGAAGCTACAGTTTACATTTACGTTACAAATGTATTTTGGAGTGACATTACAAGGTTTATTCCTCCAAACAAAAATTGTATAACAACAAAAGTGGAGTAACTGGAGTTGGGAATCCCTACTGATGCAAACTGTCTAAATAAGTGGGCGTTGTTGTTGTTAAAGTCTAGTTAAGTCAAGTTTATTTGTGTAGCCTTTAATCACAGTTACAGTCTCAAATGCCCACATTATGAAACAGTACATTAAAACGACACCCTATGACACGCCCATGAAAACCTCATTGGAAAAACAAATGCAAGAAACCTTGGGAAGGACCACACAGAGAGGTATCCCCCTTCCAGGATGGCCAGGCGTGGAATAGGTGTGAGAGTCAGCAAATAAAGACTAAACGTTGATATCAAAGTGGGATGTAAACAAAATACACCAAATAAATAGAATAAGAGGGGAGTTGAGCTGAACATCTGGATCGGACATAGGAACATCAATGCCAAATCAGTCACCATCGTCATTGTCACCATCAAGGTTATCATAAGAACAACACCCGGTGCAGGGACATCATCGCTGTCTTGGTCACAGGGGACCACAACTACCACTGGAGATGAGGAATACAACAGCCATCTGTGTGCTGTGCTCCCTTACCACAAAACCTTTGCTGACAGAAAGTATTAAATGTAATGACATGAGAAATGAAGAGTCACACTAAACAGGCCTGAGAATTTAGCTTTAATATAGCAGAGATTAAAGCCAGTAGAATGTGCCAGAGGTCGCCAAATTGACCTCTTACCAGCCCAAGGACCCCACTAGCTGGCTTCTTTTCAGCTGGCAACATCATGACCAAAAGGAGACACCCCATCTGGGAGAAAAAAATCTTATGTATGCATTTTGGACACAAAAAAGTCAGTTAATGGTAATATAATAGATTGATTAGCATTGCGCATTTAGCTACTATAAGTTGCTAGTTAGCGATTAAGCTAGCACTAGCTGGATAGCCAAACTTGATTTTTAAAACATGATCTTAATCACTGAGTTGAACTTTTATAAAAAAAGAAAGAAAAAATATAATTTTTTACAAGAAAAATAATAAGTGTCAACAAATATATGACAAGTTTGCAAATGCTTTGCATTCATTCAAATATTTACTTGCACCATTGTAAATCTTTTCTATTAGAACAGGTTTTTTTCTGATTGTAAATTCCATCATGCAAGTTCTCAGGTGTTGTTCTGCAAAAATACTCTAATAGACTATTGGTCATTTGGTCTAATGCAAAAAGGTTGGTGGTTCTGTAGATCAAAGGTCAAAATGGGTTCATACATAATATGGATAACAAGAAGAGGTTGGAGTGGTCCTATGTGGCAACCCTGAACTGACTGTGATAACAGCAAATAGACAGTGGAGATTATGGATTATTATTGAGAAATAGACTTCACTCTTGACTCTAAAATTATTAGACATATGGTTGAATATTGGGAGTAGCTAAACCTTACCGCAGTCATCCAGTTGTTGTGTTCTAAAATACAGGTAACATGGGATAGTAAAGTTAACATAGGAAACTTAGTATTTGCTGTAATGGAAATCTGTATGGAAATCTGGATTTTCTTTCTTATTTTTGACATTTGAGATAAGATAGTAAGGACCTTTCAGGCATCATGGGAGGCATGTGGTGTTTTCACAGATTTCTTTATTCACACTAGCACACTTCTGTGTTCATAGAAACAGCCTGAATCTGTATTTATGTAAGGCATGAGTTTGGCGGTCAGCACCACAGCCACATATGAGGACACTGAGGTGCAGACCATTTTTTTCATCAAAATTCAATAAATTCACTCTGCAGGTGTCTTTCCTGGCAAATCCCCACATTTGATTCATAATAACTGGGGTGCTGTGATCCCTGAAATTACAGGCCTGTAGTCATTTTTGCAGTTTGAAATGTACAGAAATCTTGACAATCTGTTGGAAAATTACAGCAAATTGTTTTGAAATGGCCAGACTTTAGACCCCATGTTAAGGGTTTGAATATTTAGGCCTCACTAGAAATTTGTGTCTGGTTACAGTCCTGTTGGGGGTTGTATACTGAAGGTTCTGTACACATAATGGATCATCAGTTTCAGAAGATAATTTATTTCGGTCTTGACACATAGGCCTATAGTATTCTCTCACACACACACACACTCATTTTTTCTCTCTCTCTATTGTACGTGACAAATACCACTGCCACATCCATTCTCCTTTGTTTTGTTAGACAACAGCAGCATTCCTAGCATTCAAGCAGCATCCCAGCTCACTTGATGAAAGTGCTTACTGACGCCTTTTTTTTTGATTGACTCCAATGGACACATCCTGTCCCCCTGTAGAAGCACTTTTCCTTTTCCTCATCCCTGCAGCGCCGAGTCATGATCAGAGCGCTCCTTGGAGGATAGTCCGGATACCTGTTAGAAAGTGTTTGCTAGGCTAACGGGAGTTTGTGTGTGTGTGTGTCTATGTGAGGTGTGAGGTACAGGAAGACTTGTTGGTCATCATGAGCTCAGAGGGAAAGTTACAATAACAGAACTGAGCTATGGTTGTAGCAGCACATCCTGTATCCTGTTGTGTCTACATGCTCCAGCATTTTCACCCTGTTTTCTGCATTTTTGAAAGTTTTGTCATGTTATTTCTGTGTGTGTGTTACGTGTGTGTCCTTGACTATTCAT
The DNA here is from genome assembly GCA_900323365.1 of Monocentris japonica. Taxonomy (NCBI): domain Eukaryota; kingdom Metazoa; phylum Chordata; class Actinopteri; order Trachichthyiformes; family Monocentridae; genus Monocentris; species Monocentris japonica. Next base: position 5,391 of record OOFE01011174.1, read on the forward strand.
GTTGTCAGTCTGCCCGCCAGTAAGGAATACAAATATCCAATTCAACTCATTGATAAGTGCATCTTCCAGATACCCTTTTACAACATAATCAAGAGAATATACAGTGTAATGCAATATATACTACAATGTAGCATTTCTTAGTTTAATTTCTTATTTGTCCATGTCTTACATATGTACATTTTGATGTATAAAGAACGATGTTTGTGCTAAAATATAGTGGTAGGATAAATTGAAACGCATGGTGCATGGTCTATGACAAAAGTAAATTAAAAGACTTCTCAATGGATAAAACGTGGTTTACTAATGTCTCTGCTGTGGGTGAGCTGTGTCTGTCATCAGTCAGTGTTTAGCACCCATCATAAAGCAGTGTACATAAACTCAGGACTCTGGACTGTATACAGCATGGTGAAGGGAGGTGAACCAGAGAGGCTGTGTAGAGTGCAGGCTGCCCCGGAGTAGGCAATGTACATTTAAGATGTTTAAGATGTTTTGAGATGTTTTGACAGTTCCAGAAATGATCTCATCTCTTTATGTGATGAGAGGATTGGCAGAAAAAAAAACAATAACACCAACTCTAGATTACTAAAAGGTCTATTTTCTTACCCTAGATAATGCTTGTTGCCTATTGGCACTTAAAGTATTGTATGCCAACACGTTAGCATGTGCACAGGACAGAGGACAGATATATCTACCAGAGACACAAGAGATGATGCTACTGCTATCATAACATATAAAAGGGAAGTTGACCAATGATCAAAAATCCAAAGAAGTCAGTGTAGCTATTTAAGGCACCTTTGTTCCTTAATGGCCTCTCATTTTAAGTTGACTGGGATGTTTGTTCCTGTTGTGATGGATACAGAAAAATAAAAACTACAGACAAAGCTCATCCAGTCATGTTGTTTTACTACAATGCATCAATAGCCTTGGCAACAAGGCTGAAGACCTCATCCACTGGCAGCTCAGAGTCAACCTAGGCAAAGAGACAGAGACATTTTATATGTGACATGATATATACAAGATGTGACAGAAGATTAGCAAGCTATTCACAATTTTACAATTTTCTGGCTCCACACACTCACCTTCCTGACAATGCCGCGGGCCTCATAATGGGCTATGACCGGCTCAGTGGCTTTGTAATATAAGTCTAGACGCTTCTTGATGGTCTCCTCATTGTCATCAGCACGGCCGCTGGTCTCACCGCGCTTCATAAGCCTCTTGACCATGGTCTCTCCTTTAGCATCAACGTACAGCAGCAGGCAGGGTTTGCCAATCTGGTGAGAGACAAAGGTTCATTCACTTAACTGTTTCTATGGCAGTGAGTAAATGGGACAGATTGGAAAGACCTTTCAAATGTTCTGCATTTAAAAACTGCATTCGAAGACTAACGTCTCATCCCCTCTCCTACCTTCTTCTCAAACTCCTCACCCTGCTTCACCTCACGGGGGTAGCCATCAATGAGGAAGCCCTTGGAGACATCAGCCTTGGCGATCATGGCTTCCTTGATCATGTCCAAGACTGTGTCCTGAAAGCAGACCCAAAACATTCTGCTCAAACCTCCACATTGATATGGAAAATATTGATATTGAAAAATGCATTTCAAGAACAGAGAAATTTTGCTGCCATTTGTGTGCAAATTTTGGTTCCTACTGCCAAGTGTATAATGACAGTGACAATGACAGTTATTTTTTAGTATATCTGTAGGTGCAAAACATTCATTTACAAAATGTAAATAATAAATCAAACGAATGTGAAACATTACGACTCATTACTTTTTAATTTATGATTGTAATATTTTGGTTCATGAATTAGAAATGTGCTAGTATATCTGTTGATAAATGATAAATGCCCAAATATATTTTTTAAATCTTATATCCACAAGTATTTAGCGTAGCTATTTAAAATGTTAATTGTATGATTTATGTGTATGTGGGGTTTAATATAGTCCCACTCTCACCAGGGGCACAAGCTCTCCCTTCTGCATGATGGCCTGGAGCTGCTTGCCCCTCTCAGAGCCAGAAGCCACCTCAGCACGCAACAGATCCCCAGATGACAGGTGGGTGTAGCCATACTTAGCCACAACCTTCTCACACTGGGTGCCCTTACCAGAGCCAGGCCCGCCTGAAAAGGACACACACAAGATGACAATAAGTTTATGATAAATGTGTAGCTAGCTATTGTCTAACTGCGTTACAATGTGTTAGAGTGGTGCAAGATTTTGTGCACTATTTATAATGCAAAATGTTAATCTACTCACCCACAACAAAGATGATCTTGGAGTCTTTAATTGTTTCTGAAATGAGCATGTAAAGAACAGATTGTGAGTCCAGTATTTGTGCATAATATAACAAAGCTTTCTTCTAACCAAAAGTTAAATTCTCTACCTAATGATTTGGGTTACAAACCATCTTGAGAGATGAATGTGGAGCAACGACGTGTGTCTGTGTCAGAGCAAAGGCCTGTGCTTGCATCAGTGGTAGAACACCCATTTCCCATGATTTTTTGTGGTAGGGGCACTGGGCTGAAACTCCTGATTGACTAGGCTGTGCTGACTGTGCTTGCGCTGGTGTAGGTTTGTGCCTTTCTCAAACATAGTGTTGCCATGGCAACTGTTGTTACCTCATAATGTTGTGTGGCAAGGAAAACTGTAGTATAACTGGTCACAGTGAGCTATGGGTCTGAAGTTTGATTGAATCTCACGTGTAGAAAAAATGAAAAAAATGAAGAAAAGTGATTTTATTTTATTGTTCTCAACTATTGTGTGGCTAATGTGTGCCTAAGGTATCTATTTGTGTAACATGGTTGTTGATTATTTGCGATGGTATAATAATTAATTAACGATACATATTCTTTTACCACTATTAAAACCTTTAATATAAAAAGCCAGACCTAAATAGTGTTCTGAAAAATCACCAAAGGAGGGCAGTATAACCCAAGAAAACACAATTGGTCTATCTGTGCCATGCATTTTAGATCCATCACTCATTAATCAAGCATCAATACCGTCAATTAAACATAATGTATCATATACCTGCCATTGTGATGAGTTAGTTGGAGGGTTTTCCTTGAACTGAAAGAGACAGAGAAAAGGAAATAAGTGCAGTGAAGCAGATGTTTTGACAAGGGCAGACAAACTGTTATAGAATTGAAGTGTTATATTCTAACTGTTCAGTCCCTCTTCAGTTAAGAACATTCAAAAGAACACCTTCATTTCCACCTTCATTTCCATAGTCTCTTCAGTAGACTACTCTTAGTAGACCTTTCCTTTTTATACAGACATTAAAACATTATTCTTGCTGTTGTTTTCTTGTTAGTACAACGTCCAACACAACACTAAATCACTCTTCAAATGACAGGCTGATTGTTATTTCAAGAATACTTTTTGTAATGTTGTAAATATGAATGTTTTACAGACACGTATTATTTTTAACAGAATAGATATCATTTGATATCATTCTTTTTAGAATTTTAAGACTGTATGATGTGAATGAACTGGGGTCTGAAGCAAGTTCAACATAGTCAGGGTATCTTTGCAATAGCTGGCTTCACAAAACCAAACAATGGTCATCCCGGATAACTGGTCTCACAGAGGTCTCAACTCACTCGGTCAACCCAGGCTTGTCCAATATAATGAGCCTGATCACGTGAAAGCAGTGGTATTTGTAACAGATCCAGACTTAACGTAATGTATTTAAAATAATATAGCCACAAAAGTGGGGATGTGGGATTGAAGCCCATCATGGCTACACTGTTGATCAGATCAGGTACATTTATATTGCATCTTCTAGGTCTGCTTGAGCTGGCCAAGGCCAAGCCTATCTAAAAAAACAAACCTGTTCTGTAAAAAAACTCAAAATGTCTGAATATCCAATATGGCTGCATACGTGTACGAAGCGGTGTGTCAATCGGACTAACAGTGGGCAAATTATGGCCTTTTAAAGGTCAAATATTTGATTAATGTTTGATTTGTTAGTGTGCCACAAGTATAAACTGCTGAACATATTCTTATAATCTGGTGTAATAGTTGTCTCTGATAAAACACCTAAATACCCATGGATTGGATGTCAGGGAGCAGGGTCATCTATAGACCCACAAAGCTAATTGATTTTTATTAATTGTAGTGTTTAATAACATGTCCAGTTAAAATGTACAGTAAGAACAATGTGGGTGATATTATCTCATTCCTTTCAAAGCAGTTATTTTATCACTAGCTGTACCGCTTCTATCAAAAGAGTGTAGATAGATTTTGGCCTGCTCCATAAGAAAACCAAAATACATGCAGCCTTCTCCTTGACATCCAGGTTCAATTCCTGATGTCTTGTTTAAATTCAAACGTAAGTATAATTCATTTTTTATTTTGCTTTTGTAAAAAAATACATTTCACCCATCAAGAGCTTTAGATTGATGTATAGAATTCATTTTCTATCAGGATGCCATATTCTGATTCTGATTACGCCACATCTCTAGCTCCAGGTTTATGATATCCAGTTATCCACCTTTACGTTCCAGAGATATTCACCTTTACATACAGTATAGCAGTATAGGACAGACACACACCCACACACACATAGACACTCTACATAAGCTCACTGTGGTCTGAGTTCTGTGGAACAAGATTAAGTACGACAGAGGAAAATGTTGATTTCTCAGGTTACTTGGTCACTCTTGGCTTGGGTTTTAAGTGTCCTGGTATGATCCTCAGGGAGAAAAAGGACATACAGGTGCAACACTTAAATAACAGTTGATGTCAGACATGTGTCTTTATAATGGGGATATGGGTGATTATTATATTAATCGGATATTGGCTTGCATGTGAGCTCCGTCCATGTGATGGTATGATATCCATGATACGATATTTATTGTTGATGGGTTACTATTACATATTGTATGGCAACATAAGTATCTTAGAATTACTAACACTACTTTACATGTGATACAGTGCAAGAGTGGGAAAGTGATATTATATTGCATTTAACACATTAAACAAAGGGTTGAATATGGTCACGTGACAACGAGGCTGTTTGCTCACTGGCACATGTCTACTATCCAAACAAATCTGTTAGTATAGTGGCAGACTGATAAGAATACTTTGAGGGAAGTAAGGTGTTAGAAAGGTGACAAAGTTGCTTCACTATGGCTAAAGTGAAACCAGATATTAGAAATATGTGAATGGCAGAGAAGAAGAGAACTATCCACAGAGAAACATCTTGGTGGCAAATAAGTGTGTTTGTGTTTCCAGGGCTAAGAGTTGCCCCCTGTTTTACCATGAAAATGTGTCTTTGTGGATATGCCAAAGTTAACTAATTGTAATTTAACACATCATTCAGTACTGGTGTTGGTGCTTCTCAGCTGGCTGGTTTTATGTTTGGGGTCATTAACCCCGTGGTCTTTGTAAATGTCATTCAGAGGTATGTGCCTGAGTCACCACGGAGCCTGTTTGGGAATCCCACACTCTGGCCTATTATGGTACCATCTTCAGGCTCTCTCTTCGGCATGTTCTGCATGTCCAAGCATGTTCTGGTTCTAATATGGTGAAAACTAGGTACTACCTAGCTGGACTTAGTATTATGAAGTATGTGACTGACATGACATGCCTTGTAATGACAACTTGAAATGTATGTGAAGCTGTTCCTTGTAGTCGTAATGCTAAACATTAAATATGTCCCAGTATGGAAATGGTGCCCAATACTGTGTGAAATTATGGAATGCATGGAAGCTTACTATACATTGAAGCATGAAATGGTTTATCTGGGATGCCGCTCCAATACATTCTCCAACAGAAAGTGTCATGTGAGATGTGGTCAGAATTGAGACTTTATAATTTGTGGGCAAAGCTTTGTCAATGTTGTGACAGGATCACTTGGTTGGATGTATATTGTCCCCTTTAAAATGCACAAATATCTTACAACTACATAAATAATGCAGTATGCAATGTACAGTGAGTATGTACAAGTGTACAGTGAGTGTGCAGTATGAGCAGCATGTAAGCACACACTTTCGGGAACTCATTATTTGGCCCCAAGGTCAAGTTATTCCACTGTTCACAAATCTACCCATTCCGTTCACCTGTAGAGAAGCATTGAATGTGGTTTTAGGTGCTTTGCAATGCTAATCCTATATTGAAATGTAAGGTTATTTGATTCACCACAATCCCCTACCCCACCCTCACTCCTTTTCCCCTCATCTCACCATCATGCGTTGTTGCTGTTTTTCAAACATGCAGCCTAGCTATAAAAAGACCCAGTCAGTCTGCAGCTGTTCTGGGATAGCATATCAACCACTCTAAAAAAGCATGTGAGAAAGGGGCTTGCATGGGTTTACCCCTAACTGGAAGTGAATGCAATGTATATAGCTGTAAGCACTTTATCCATTATTACAACTGCAGTCTCTGTTCAATATTGACTGTTGTAATGCTATGCACCTTTAATGAGGGCACTGTCCCTTTAAGGGAGAACAGGAGACCTTTTTGACGTCAGTGCAGTGTGAGTTAAGATATTCTGTGTTGTTTTGAAGGGATGGGGAGAGGGATGCACTCTTAGTTGGGACTATTATTTCACTGAATGTATAGGGAGGGATCCATGTTTGTGTATGTGTTGTATGTATAGCAGTCAGCCCCAAACCAACTGTGAACAAAGCATGGCAGTGAAATTAAAAGGCCAATGTAACTTGTGCTGCTGTCACTTGATGGGTCTAGCCAATGAAGAGGCAGAGGAGCATGTAGGTAGTAAATGTAGGTGTGTGTCATGAGGCATGAAAAATGACATTGATATATTTTGAGCAGAAATAATCATTCAGATATAAATTCTCTATTCCAATTCATCTCGCACTCGCTATGGATAGCATTCAGAATGACACTTGAATGACAAGCTGTGCCAGGATCTGCACGATGCAGAAATGCCTGATGAGCTGACAATGTCCATTAATTATCCAAAACAGTGTGCCTAAAGAACGAGCCTCAAGAAATCAGATGCCACTCAATTTACCATTCTACACGATCTGTTTCTCTTACTCTCTCTCTCCATTCCATCAAACAGTCCTGCCCACTCTCTCTGTCCACTCTCTCTCTCTGAGATCTTTCTATTCTTCACTCCTTCCGACAAAATTAGATCCAATCGGCGCCATTTCCTGCCTACTCTTTCTCTATGGAGTCTTTGTCCTCTGTACTGACCTCTCTTTTGCGGCGCGGCTCTAGATCCCAGTGCAAGGGGCTGCTGTCCCTGGATCCCTGTGTGCGTCTGAGCAGTCGTTTCTGCTGCACGGCAGCCCTCCCTCCCCCATGCAGTGCCTTTTTATAGCTCAGCTCAGCCTGCTCAGCTTGCATTGCATTCTGGGTAAGAGGGAGCAAGAACATATGAGGAGAGTGAGGGAGAGAGAGAAAGGGAGAAAGAGGAAGAGGCAGGGGGAAAGTGAGAACCGAAAGGAGAGAAGGGGAGGGCTGTGCCTGTATGCTCACTACTGTAAGTATTGGTTCATGTTGTTAGTTGATGAGAGGCTCCATGTGAACATGCATTGAGTTCACTGCAACTTCCTTTTAAGGGAGGACAAATGCGATGTTGCATCTTGATTCATGCAACAAAAAGGACAATGTCCCAAGTGTAAGATAAATAACTAACATTGCCTTTCATTGCATTCTTTACATTGTTGCTTGATCTTGGTTATGCAAACCAAAGCGAAGGCAAATCATATTGTTTGGTCAGTCCCTTGTGCACTGTTCAACCAAAGATTAGAGATCAACAAGCAGAGTCCATTGACTTTTCTGTTCTCTGTGAATGTAGGTGATATTACCCGTGTGCTGGTGCTTCATGTTCCTCATGTAATTTTCATAAGCTTGAAAATGGGAGAAATTGCCTGCAACTAATATTGCTGTGATCACAACAATGCATATACAAATTGGCCCTATTCATTTATCTGACCATGCATTTCCATTTAGCCACCTAGCCATAAAATGCCAGCAGAGTCAAATAAAACATCTGAAACATTTTATTAAAAGCATGGGGGACATCTTCACGTCCTTAAATGGAACATAAATACAAAAAATATATATGTACATATTATGGCAGTGACAAATAGAATAGAAGTGTACCAAGTAGTTCTGAAGCATTTTGATCCATGAGGAAAAGAAGAAAAAAATGGAAAGAGATCATGTATAGGTCCCTAAGAGTTGTCTATCAGACAAAGAGAGATGAGTCAAATACAACATTACCACCATGTACTGGGTTCATGACCCATTGAGTTAAGTTCATGACTCATCCAGATTCAGAACCCGACATCTCATAACCTCAGTTCATAACCTTTGAGGTACAAAACAGACGTATGCACTACTTTTGAATGAAAAGTAAGCCCCAAAGAGAGATCAACACATTTAGTACCATCATGCAAATGCTTTGTGCAGCAAAATGTTTCAAACTCAATGGAAGGCAATTTATTTTTCCTTATACAGCTTGTATCTCTCTTTAGTGGATTTTCCCTGTACTTCAGGGGACTCATATGACAACAAATGAATACAAATATACACTAGGCACTAATTGTTTTTGATGATACACTCTAACCTTGACAATCTGCAAAAATATGCTAAGTAAATGGTACAGTTAAGAAAAGCATGTAACTGAAATAAGAGGAAAGTGCTCAAAATCATCATACTTGGAGCGCAATATCATTATTACAACCTAGTCCTTCAAAATATTCAAGAATATGGAATGCCTTTCATCCCCAATAGACTGCATTTTATATATCAGAGTGGTAGTATAATGTTTTCACCACAGGGAGGCAGTGTATCAGCAGAATGAAACTTGCATCATCATGTAATAGCTAGAATTGGTATGGTTTAACATTGTTCATGGCATCAGACCCTTCCAGATTTGAGACATCCTTCCTAACCATCTTGTATCCGCTGTTTCTAAATGAAATGCAATGGGATTAACCAGTAGTCTGTTATCGGCTGTTCAGAACTTTCTGGGTTGCAAAAAGCAATGTGGTCACTTTGAAAGCGGAAACATTAATTGGAGCTTGATTCATTTAGCATTTTTAAGATCTAATCCCAAATCTATCAAATTAACAGCTATTTGAAAAGTTTGTTTAATAATCTGGGGTACTGCATACTGTGTAGGTAGACTAATGCATTTTCCACAATGATAATTGAGACTGCCATCAGTATGGCAACTATTTCAGTGAATTTGTTGATTTAAATGTCAAATAATGTGACTTTGTCTAAGTCAGGACACAATAAAATATATGGTGATTTGCAATAATCTGGTTATCAGTCAATGGATTGTAAAAACTGACTGAAGCAGTTAGTCCAACACTGGATTCCATTTAAGTACTGATGGCCACCCCTAATACTGCTTACCAGTTTTCCACATTAATCCTTCATTATATCCCCCATCACATGCTTCTGAACACATCTGACATTGGGAATACAATTTGAGTCTGAGAATGTTAGCATTCCAAATTTTTGAAACCCCACCATAGAGCTTCTTTCCCACATGACCTAGCTTAAATTATGTTTGTTTTCCTATTGCATTTACACACATTTAAAACTTAATACATTGAACATTTGACAGGGCACCACCTATTGCACATGGGATTTGTCTTGTCATTAAAAACCTAGTTAATTCACCCCTTCAGTGTTCTCCTCAAATGTTGGCTCATCTTTCTTTAATTTCTTCTGGTTTTATCGTATGTTCTTTGACATGTAGTTCTGCAGCGTTGTGCGCTAAGTCCTAGCTGGAGTATCCACCAGGTGGCTCTGGATCAGGGGACTGAGGGCTGTCCTGGTCGTCTGTGGGCAGCTGGACGCGCTGTTCGTCCATGCGCTTAGCCTGCACCCTCTGAATTAGACTGAAGAAATCCTCATCAGGCACTGTGGGGGCATGGGGGCCTGCTTCTGGTGGGGAGCACCGTTGATCATCAATCCTAGAGGACTATAGGCGGAAAGACGGACAAAGTGAGAGGGCAAATGTTCAGCAAAGCAAAAATACACCATTAAAAGCCCACAGTATTCCAGAGAACAGTGCTGCTTTAGAATCAGTTTTCCTTTCCTTGATATCATTTTCTTGACATCCTCAGCTGTCAATGAATGACCCCAGTGTCACTCAACAACGGTCATGTCCCAAACCTAATGCTTAAATAATTAACAACATTGTTATTCTACCTTTGTGCAAATCAAGCAATTTGCAGCTGTATCATGTATTTACCTGGGTACCAATGTGCTTGTTTCTGTCAGTTCTGGCCTGTACAGCCACCCCTTATAGAGCGCTCCAAAAAGAATAAGAGGTGGGGCAGTGGTGCTGAAGGGCCACTGAGCCAGCCATAGACTTTAGGGATAGGGGCGCTTGAGCACGATCATGGGAGCTCATTTAAGGGGAAAATCTTTCTTGCCACCCCTCATTAGATGGTGCCCAAGGGGGCTGCCTATATTGCCTATGCCTCCGACCACCACTCTCTGCCGGACTGATAATTAAGAATTTAATCAGAAGATTCGATGTTTGATAATGTCTTGTCTGTAAAGCATGGCCCCACCTGGCACTTGATGAGCATGTTGAAGAAATCGTCACTGGGTTCCTGGGGATCTCCCTCACCCACCAGGTGGCCCAGGTTGTTGTGGGTAATCCTCAGGCCTGGAAGGTTACCAACATTAACCCGCTGGTCATCAAGACGGCGACTCTGAGAGCTAGCAATCAAATCAAACAGCTCCTCTGTCTGAGGGGAAGTGGTGATTGCAGGATCTAAGAGAGAGAAGCGTATATTGAGTGAAAATGTATTTGATGCAGTCAGTTTTCAAGTAAGATCAGCTTTCCAGCAGTACAGAGAAATAAACCTCGGACAAATACAAAAGACTTGATTCTACTGAAAGTCACACGTTAAATACAAAAGTTGCTGAACAATCTGTACAACTTAGTTCTTGTGCGTCAGAAAAAAACTGAAAGGTAGTGGAAATCTCTTGGGGCTCAGATTTTCTTAAAATAGTGTAGAAAAAAGGACTACAGAGTGAATACTGTTCTCTCTTATGCTCTAAGGCACTATAATAAACTAAGCTTCCAACCAACCTAACATCTCATTTAGGGATGGCATGGAGTTAGCAGCACCCTCTCCGTTGTCTCCGTTCTGTGGCTCATCAAGATGGCAGCGCTGGTCATCCATGCGGCTGCTCTGGAACTTGCTAAGGAGGTCAAAGAAGCAGTCTTCATCGGAGGGGTCACGGCCTAGCTTCTGAAACAAAAACAACAAATCAGTACAAAACTTCTCATTCTCATTCAGCCAGTACCCCAACACACTTGTCTCTTGAAATTATGTTTGTGTGTTTTTGGAAATGTGCTGCTTTTATTGATTTATTTATTTTATGTATTATTTATTGCAGCATCATATTTTAAACATACTTCAAAACATGTATTGGATGATGAAACATTTTCTGGCATTAGGTTTTCTCAAGGCTCTGAACCTTTTATATTGATTTTTTTATATTGATTACTTATTGTAGTATATATAATAGTTCATGAAAGAGAATGTAGTTCATTGAGCTTTTACTGAACTAGATGAATAAGCTGAATTGTTCCTGGAAAGGAATACAGTAGTTTATGTTACCTGATTTTTTAAACGGCCAGTATGAGGGACACAATGAGGATTTCCAAGATTGCCAGTTTATGGCAGAGAAAAAATAATCTGATCCAACTCCTGTGGGATGGCCTTCCTGGAGAGAACACCTTGACCTAGATATTCAAGGTGGTACAATCTCACACATATAGTGTAGTGTAAAAATAAGTACAATGGCCCACATGGTGGTAACCTTTAAAAATCCTCTGTCAATATCAACAGAAATAATGTCTGGTAGCCATAGACTGCACTTTGAGACATCCAGTTTACAAAAATTGATCAGAAATATAGTTAGTAATAAACCTAGTATATTTATTATATATTATATTTATTAGGTTTAATAAAAGCTTTTTATTTCATATGTTCAATCTAAGTGCAATTTCTGTTTGAGTGTGTTCATAAAAATAAGCTTTCAGTTGTGTTTTAAAACAAAATACAGACTTTACTAATTGTATTTCCTCCAGCATGTTGTTCCAAATTTCAAGGGCCCTAATTGCAAATGCCAGATCACCTTTTATTTTTTTTTTTAAGTTTATTTTACCTTTGACTTTGGTCAAATAATCATGAAACATTTTCTGGACAAACAGACAAGGCAGCAACCCCAAGCCAGACAACCCTTCCGTCTCTCACCCCCTCTCCTCTCTGTGTCCTCCCAGGTTCCCCCCAGGACCCCATCCAACCCGCACCGGCTTCCCACCCTCACCCCCTCCTCTCTCACATCCAAATAAAGAGCACACTTAAACCTACTGGGAACCAATCTTGTGTCCTCATTCCACCCATCTTAAGAGCCGCTATAGGCCAGGCTTGTCACAGCACAAACAGCAGTCAATGTGATTGACTACATGCAGAATAAGCAAGGCGTTTCAAACTTCTCTTCCTCGGGCATCATCCATCCGCCATCCACCAATGACTTTGGAAAAGTCAAAAGAGCTTTGTCTATACATGAAAGACTATATCTCTCCATAATATAAGCTGTGGCCAAAACTGGAATCAGTAAAACATCAAAATGAATCTTCAGCTGGAAGCCTGAGTAGCTAAAATGGATTGAACTTTTCTTAGTTCTAGTTAAAAGCTTTATGCTGAACTAACAAGAGCTTCACAGTTGGGCAATAATAGGCAATAATAACATACATATAGTAAATACATACATGCAATAAATAGATGACAGTTTCTCTACTTATAGAAAGAGGATGAAAGAGATGGATGCTCATGAATACTCCTTGATTACATCAAAATGAACAAGATTAGTAGAGGACAGTAAAAAAACGATATATTGTTTTCTAATGAATGATGTCTTCTGAAACATTTCAGTCAACTTCACTACAATTCTGTTCATAACCAAAATAAGATGAATTAGGAATCTTTTGATTGTTGTTGACAGCACATATTACCACCAATACCATCATTTTACATCCTATGCACCATTCTCAGACTACAGTCTACACCAGGATAAATCAACAACATTCACTATATTGGAAAAACAGCATGTGACGCCTACACATCAACAGCAAAATCTTGATGCAGGTTAATGGAGGACAGGGTAAAAAGAGTCAAAGGAGACATCGCAGATCGATAGAGGCTGACGTCCCCCTTAAAAAGGCACTTCAATTATACCTACTGAACAACACTCCCCTCCCCCCACCTTAACACCACCAAGTAAAACTATTCCAGTCAATATTCAACAAGATATGATACATTTAACACTATCTACTAGATACCAGCAAAATAACATTGTCTACAGCATGATTGTGAAGTAGGTCAGCAAAGACAGACAGACTTTAGTAAGTCCCGGTCTTTTTTTGCAACGTTTGTATTGGAAAATTCAAAGTGTGTTTGAAACACACTTTTGAAGCTGAATGCTTTGGATAAAAGCATCTGCTAAATGACTGCAATGTTATGTAATGCAATGAAGCACAGCTTTAAACAAGCTTTTATTTGACACAAAATGTACGTCAACTCCCTGGCAAACTGAATAAAATATACTGAGGCAGACATGCAGGTCAAAAAATCAAAAGGAAAAGACAGATAATAACCTTTAGCATTCTTCCTATCATATTGTTATTCAAAGAATAAGCATCTTACCACAGGCACCTCTTCTTCCCCTCTCTATCCTACTCCATCTCTCGTTTCTCTCTGAGCACTGTCCCCTCTTGGTATGTCCACACGGCTGGCTGACAGCCCCCTCTCCCTCCCCTTTACCCATCACTTACCATGGCTTTCTCTACTCCTCTGCTCTATATGACCCCCTCCCTCTCCTCTTTTCTCCTCCTATAGCCCTCTATTCCAGCCTTGCTATAATTTCTACCATCTACTCTCTCCAGCTCACCCTCCCTTTCTCTATCTCTTTCTATCTCAGTCACTATCTCGTTCTGTATATCTCCTGCAAGCCATCTTTGTCCCAGCTGTAGCCTGTTCTCCCACTGTGGGAAAACAACTCATTATGGGGAGCAAGGGGAGGCGGGGTAGGGTGGTGG
>OOFE01011175.1:5436-17315 GCA_900323365.1 Monocentris japonica
CCGGCAGGCCAATAGACTCAGACATAATCAGACACACACACATGTACACACACACACACACACACACACACACACACACACACACACACACACACACACTTCCATCCATTTTTCTCTTTCTCTTCCACACACAGACACGCATATGTGGAGTACCTTTATCTGTGGGCTCCGCTGCACCAGTGTTGTCTTTGTGTTGTATATCCCACAAGCAAGTCCAGCTCCTCTTGCTATCTAACTGAGCTTGGAGTTTCTTCTCTTTGCCTCCGCTGTACAATCACAACTGGCACAATATTCTTCCCACTCACTGTCCAAACAGCCCATCTGCAGACAGAGGGAGGGAAAAGAGAGGGAGAGTAAAGAAAAAAAGATTGATGGGAAAAGAGAAGAAAAGGAAAAGAGGAAGGGAGACAGATTGCCTTCATAATGCAGATGGTCATGGGCATTCTTGTTAAGCCAATAAAAGTAAAAATCTCAAAGTTAAACTAATTTGATTCCACAATTCCTCTGTGCAACTGCTTCCTATCCATTCATTTGTTCACATTTGAGCTTCCTAGCCCCAAATCACAAGCCCGGCTGATGTGCACTTATACCACAATCTACGCAGGACCTCGTTGGAGCACTAGACAGTGGAATCTATAGCCTGTCATTTCATGGTCATGCAGGATTTTTGAAAATCACAATAACATGGAGGAAAAACAGAAATATTATGAACAACCACTCCTCCAGAACATATCTGACAGATGTCACATACCACAGCCTTTAACTGAATGTGTTAAAACAACTCAACAACTGCTGTCAAGGTGTCCTTATACTAGTGTTGCACGGTATACCGGTACTGAAAAAGTACCATGGGACTAGAATTTTGAAAACGGTACTATACCAGCATTTTGAAAAAAACAATGCAAATGACGTTATGCAAATTTGATCTGGCTAATAGGCATCTGTCTCTTTAAGCATAACGCTGACAGCAGTGACGTTGCACAAGTTGTGTGTGTGAGGTTGCAGGAAACAACCCTGAAGTGAAGCGTGAAGTGAGTCAAGAGCATCAGTAGACAAAGGGGACCGCTTTCTCATTTTGTTTAGAGATCAGACTTGAAGAGATGGCACCAGCACTGCAATGTCTAAACTCATTGACAAAGAGGGGGTGAAATAAAAGTGAAAGTGAAATATGGAGATAGTGGACAAAAAAGGCCGGCCCCTAAACACAGAAGCACCGCTGTGCAAGCGGTTTTAAAGTGTCTCACAAAGGGAGGCAACACGTCAGACTAAGCAAAACAGCTCAAATTAAGCCACGAGTGGTGATGTGTTTCATTAATGGAATTTGTAGGGATCGCACAGCCTCACTGAAATGTACAAATGTTGCCACTGTATAAATCCTGCTGCTTGCTCACTGCATTACCATTGCACTGTTGCCCTACATCTGAGAGGAAATGTTAGGAAAATTCAGATTTTGGTCAATTTTCTATCAGTAGGCACAAAGACGTGGCAAGTAGTAGTCTGATAGATTAGTTTTGTGTCACAATATGCCTATTCAGTTCTATCTAGCCCACATCATTTGAGAAAAAACAGACTACAGTGGTTGTTGCAGTACTACTGGACGACAGCTGCAGGATGGTTGGATATTAGTATGGGAAACTTCTGATGGCTACCACTGAAGGGAGCTTATTACAGCGCTTGAGATGTTGAACTGCCATTTTAAGAAGGGCTGCTCTGCACTGACAATGGATAATACTGTAAATAAAGTACTTCAGGGAAACATTTCCCAATTCTATTTTGTATTTTTTGTATTTTGAACTTCAGCCGTAATGCAAAGCACTATGTCTGGCAGCAACCAGGCACCCCATCTAACGCCATCCCTACCGTAAAGCATGGTGTTGGCAGCATCATGCTCTGGGGGTGCTTTTCAGTGGCATGGAGTAGACTTGATAGAGGGAACAATGAATTAAGCCAAATACAGGCAAATACTTAAGTAGAACATAGCATAGTGGTATGCTCTCTGTTGTCTGATGCTATATATAGACATAAATACAGCTATAATAACAAAGGATATACAAGGACTATTCTTCACTACTCAAGGGGCCAGCCTGGAAAAGTCAATGCCATGCAGCCAGTCAGCAAATTGAAACCCAGTGTGCATGGGCTGAATCTTTTCACGCTGATCAAATGGTTCCATCTAAACTTGGTTACTTAGTAAGTTGCAACTCAACTTAGGAGTTCTCTGATGGTCCTGGGACCCCAATAGACGCCTTTGGGCAAACGCACACAGCATCGAATGGGACGTGTATTGATGCTTACAGAATGAATAATATTTCGTGTAAATTCCAATTGACCAGAGGGGTAACGTTACTGTAAAGTGCAATATACAGCAAAGATGAGATAAGTTGATTTTGAGTAGCTTCAAGGTGCTTTCTATAAAACTTACACTAATGTTTTGTGGTTTAAAAAGCGTTTATTTTTCTGGCCAAGGACCGTCGTGTCCTTGTTTTTACACAAAAATATAAACGGTCACCTTGGAATAACCGTCAGCCTAACTAATGTTACCATGACTACAGAATGGAGTTCAGCCAAGGTGGCTACAAAACCGAAATGGGGTTACATTTTGTTCAATGCATTTACCCTGCTTTGACTACATAACTCACTCACTTGACCGCTAATTATCCAGAGATTCACCTACTTTTCAGTCTTTCTCCCACTTGGCAGGAATAACATTTGAGCTGCCTGAGTTCGTTGTAAAAGTTAGCTTAATTGTTTAACATACAATTTACGCCCCAACAACCCAGTGACAGTCATCTCACGCGCTCTCGTTGCGCACGCGATGCCACAGAGGAGCACGTCAACTGGAAAATGACTGACAGCCCAGACAGGAGGTGGGGCTAAGAAAACAGGCAACTCCACAAGCCTTCAATCTAAGATAAAACAGCATTTCTGCTTGGGGAAAATATGATAGTTGTTTTTATTGGTGTGCATAAGTTATGAAATGGCCCGCATTTTGAGGAAGCATAGTATAAATGTGTTTGTATCATCCAATATCATAAAAGTACAGGCCAACAAGTGCCATCCCTTTTCCTTCAGATTCTTTAGAAAATCAAATTAATTTAGAATCTCTTGAACCTTTTTTCAGAAGTACTTACTACAAGACATGACTGTGACTGGCTTGTTTAAAAATGTTGTGGAACACATGCTACAGGAAGTGGGGTTGAAAGCAGTGAATGTCAGCAGACAATATCCAATGTCAGTGATAAAAGGATGGTCAATATTTGGTCTATATTGTGTCTGCATTATTTCCGAAATCTTATTAAAAATAAGCACTGCTTTCATCCCGTCCTGTCCATCAATGCCCGACCTCCACCACCTATTCTGAATCATCCCTACACAGAGAAGCAAAGTAGTTAAACTTGTCCTCTAATGTTAATGAGATGTTGTGTGTACTAATTGGTCTTATCCTCATGGGAATGGTCTGTAATTGGTTCCATCATTTTAGTTAACTGGATATCAGGTGGAAATTCCCCGGGAGAACCTGTCAACAGCGCAGGCTGTGTACTGGGCTTCTGTATGAATGCTCACCCTGAATTATGGCACAAATGAGTGCAACATTAAATCCTGTATACTGGTAAATGCAAAGGTAACAGGTCTGAGTAAAGCCTTCATGGGAGATGTTGACTTTTAGAGCAGCAGTGCGATGGAAATATTAGATAAAGTAAGAATTCCAAAGAAAGATGGGGATACATTTGTCCCTGTGAGCAATGAGAGCTCTGAATCCTTGAATTAGCATGGCTAGAGGCAGAGCACCTTCACAACAGTGGGCGAAAACAGTGAACAAATAGGTATGTGGATGTTTAAAACATTTAAGTTCATGCAAGCTTTATGGCATACAAATACATTATATAGATAAAGCTTCGTGTTCAGATGGCCTGATCGATAGTTGTTTAGTGTGCACATACTGTTGCTGTCATTTGTATTATAAATTGGTGCACAGACAATAAGCAGTACAACCACTGATGCACAAAAATAAGTAAACTATTTTACTACATGACCATTATTTGTTGATGTCACACTGTATCAATTAGAGGAGAGCAAAAGAGTACTTTCCAGATCCCGTTGTGTGTGAGTGCAGGTTCCAGCATGCTGTAACAATGATTCATACCAGAGCTGGGGCTTCTCCACCAGCCATTCATTACGTCTTTAATCTATCTATCATAGAACTAATTTTAAGTCAAAAAGCAACAGTAATGGCATCATCAAAACATTTGGGTTGCATTATTATTCTGTTTTCAGGAAATGTGAATACATTCTTTTCAACAGTTAGAAACTTACAAACCAGACATTTTAAAAAAGGGTAAATTAATTTCTATAACAGTCACACTGTTATTGTTTATAGATTGTGATCCCTTGCACATAGCTTATGACTCAAAATGTTGCTGTGCTGTTCCGGTGACAGGGCTGGTCAGTTGACATAGGTGGTGGTTTTGATACCGTTGTGTCATTCAGTTCATTGCACTGGTTCTCGGTTCTAGTGAAAAAACAAGCCACGCCTCCTACGAACACTGAGGATGACTAAGAGTATTGGTGGAGCTGCAACTGCTGCAACAGCACTGGAGAACTGTAGGAAAGAAGACGAAGTGTCAACAAGATATTACTATTTTATTGTGCCTGCTGATCTGCTGCTGCACTTTGGTCTATCCCCGAGAAACATTGTTTGGAAAAGTTTGCTTTATTTTAAGCTGTGAAAAGGTGCAAGGGATGTCAATTTAAGGACATTATGATTTTGTGTTTAACACATTTGTTTCTATTGTATAACATTCAAGAAATAATTATCTGCAGTAGTAATGTAGGACAGCTGCAGGATGGATGCATGAAGACATCTTCTACAATGGCTACAACTGTACCCATATACATTATACAAACCTTAATAACAGCACTGTAATCCTTTTGGAATGATTGTAGGTACACACTGAAGAGGGCAAGGCTGCAAGGCAAGAAGGAATCTGCACCTTCTGAGTCTCTGCATCTTTAGAAAGAAAAATGTATAATGAATGCTTCATCCAGTTTACCAGTATCTGTTGATAAGGGCAGGTATACATACGCTAACAGTAGACATGCATACACAATCACTATCACAATCACCTTTTGTAAAGAGTAGTTAGAAGCAAAGTGTTGTCTGCCAGGTATAGCTCAGGAATTCCCAGTTCAATCAAAAGTGACAATGGCAGCCTATAACCCTCTTCAGCTAGGAGCCCAAGGTTGTACCATCCCTGTGGAAGAAGAGTATAGCTTGCATGCACATGTATGTATACACTCAATCACATATACACACAAACATACAATCTTAGAAACACACACACACACCAAGAAATCCATTTAAAAAATGCATACCTGTGGCTCGCTCCTTAGTGCTGCCAGTTTGTACATCTGTGCTGCAGAAAACATGTCTTTCTGCCTCTCATCATGCCCCTCATACAACAAGTCACCCATTCTAATTAGGGCTGGAAAGGCAATTAGAAGTGTAAATAATAAAGAATAATAATAAAAGACAAAAAAGATCAAAATTGTTTATGTTGGTACACCATTGTTTCCAAATGGTCAAGTTCCAATGACTGTTTATTTACCATAGGTGTCAGGATTTTGACTCTTGATTGTAAGGTTGTAGTATCTCCTCATGCAATTTGATGCAAAAGCAGAATTCAGAAAACCTCCCTATTGACATACAGAGTAAAACATTTTTCAGCATTTCTATAAATGAATAAAGACTGTATACCTAACAGTACCAACAGTATATTAGGTATACCAACAGTATACCTAATAAAGAGGAATTTCAGATGTACATTTCTCTGACTCACCATGTTTTGTTCACATAGATATGCCACATTGAATTGGGCTGCCGCATACCCTGACTCAGCAGCCATCATGTAATATAACAATGACCTCAATCTGTTGAAAATCAAGAACATTAATTAGCTGCAATTGCAATCCTGTGGTGTGAACAGGATCATAGCAAGTATAAATAAATGAAATTATTACATGTCGCTCTTGAGATAGAAATCCAAGGCTTTCCGTAAGATGCTGCCCAGATATCCATTGTGCTCAGCTGCCCACTTAACCCACCTGCAGTCCATTACAGAAATGTTAGCATGCAGTAATGATGTCATGGCATACTGATATCTGAAGTGACACACAAATAATAAGGTAAGTGGCTAACAATACGGCTTCTGTTGGACGCCTCTCCACATGTCCCATAATCCCGGAGGTCCACATTTCAGCTAGTTGAATTGCTCCACTGATGTGCCCTCTCTCTGCAGACTTCAGATAGTACTTATAGGCCATGAACTGTGAGAAAGACAAAGTATTACCTCTTTATACAATCAACCCAATTTGAGACTAGTGTGTAAGCATCCTAGTAGATGACCACAGAATGCATTCACAGTTGACCTAACCTGGTCTGCAGCTTTCCTAGGATACAGGCCTTGGGAGTACATGACACCAAGATTCATGGCAGCATCTGGGCTCCCATGGAGATCAGCCTGTTCCCACAGCTGCACTGCACGCTCATAGTCCCTTTCAAACTGCTCATAGTACCAGCCAAGGGCATTGATTGCAGGTGCAAAGCCCTGTGAGAAAGAATATTATGAGAAGCAATGTAGGGTGTGTAAACATGACAGCCAATGGGCTTGTAATGATAGGTTACTGTATAGATCTGAACACACAGTAACACCTTAACATTGAACAATACAATACCTGGTCCATTGCTTTCTTCAGGAAAGTGACAGCTCTTGGGATATCCTTTTCGACACCA
This sequence comes from Monocentris japonica, assembly GCA_900323365.1. Lineage (NCBI taxonomy): Eukaryota > Metazoa > Chordata > Actinopteri > Trachichthyiformes > Monocentridae > Monocentris > Monocentris japonica. The sequence goes on from OOFE01011175.1 coordinate 12,227, forward strand.
TGCCCCTACAGAGCACATAATTACTATTCAAGATTGACTAGACTATAGTAAGTAGTATTCTTCCAGCAGATCAATATATCGCTAGAGTCATGTTTCCAATGCATCGTGTGTAAATCTGACCTGCATTAGGACTATGGCATAGTTGAACATTGACACTGGGTCCTCCAATCGGACAGCTCCCCTTTCATAGTGTCTCACAGCCTTCTGGATGTTTGGAGACACTCCTTGCTGACCCCAGAACAGCATGCGGCCAATAGCTTGCTACAAAATACTGGTTGAATTATTACCAAGATCAACTATACAACATGCTCATGTTGCTCATGTGCCAATGGAGAACATTTTTTTCCCCAAAAGGTATACTTTCATACAAGACACAAAATGCCTGGTAAAATGCGTTGGCCACATTTCACATTTCTTGCAATGCACTTGTTCAAACTCTGTCTGTCTTTATTATCCTTGTTTTTACCTATATTTGTATGATTTCTGTAAAGCACTTCGTGACAATCCTGATTGTTAAACACACTCTTTAAATACTCTTATATATACTCTTAAATAAACCAGAACTAGCGATGATGGAATTGGGTACCTCGGCCTCGGCTACTCCGTTGCCGGCCTGTAGTTTCAGCCACTGGAAGATATGATGGTTCTCATTGGTTTGGAGCTTCAACACCTCCTCGTTGTTCAGGTAAACAGAATCAACAAAGGTCTAGAAAAAAGAAAGTGAAGACAAATGTAAAAGACAATGAATTTAGATTTTCAATTGCTCACAATTGCTGGTTTCCTAAAACAGTTCTAAATAGTCCCAAAGTGCAGTTTTAAATGAATGTGTTTTAAATGAAAGAGGAACCACTTTTGGGTACCATAATACTACCAAATGTACTATACAATTATTTCCATGAGTATGTAAAGCAGTAGCAGGCAGATTTGATGGTGATGGGAACCAAAAAACTATAGTAACTTTAAGGTAACAGATACAGTTACAGAAACAAATCATTCTCCATTTATTTGTGCAATGTGTTTTAAACATGTGATGTCTGACATATATTTCTGCGTTGTGTGACATTTGTTTTTGCTTCCTTATGTTTGAGTCCTAAAGCTTTCATTTACAATTGTGTGCATTACCTGCTGGGGTGAGGGTTTGTGGCGGTCTACAGATGTCTGTTTAGCAATGTTAGCATAATACGCATAAGCCAGGTCTGCGTCTGGGGGAATGCCCTGGTCACCCTGGTGGTGCAGGTGCCCAAGATGCAGGAGTGACAATCTATAGTCCTTCTGGGCTGCCAGCAGGGCCAGTAGCCATGCCTACGCAGAAAACAGGGGCATGTGGGGAGAAACAACAAATCAAATACTCCAGCAACTTCAAAAACTGACTGACCCACTACATGGACATGCTTGGCTCAGGCTCCATCATTAACACACACCTCATTGGGCTGCTTCTTAACTCCCAGGCCAGTGCTGTAGAGCACGGATGACAAGTGCAGAGCTTGGTTGTCTCCTAAGCAGCCAGCTTGGAGCAGTAGTGGTATTATTCTGCTGACTACTCCAATGCTGCTTGCTTTGCCCAGCTTATGAAGTGATAAGGAGTGTAGGGCTCTGCCCACTGATGCCAGACTAACCTTTCTTCCCCCTGCGTGTGAAGGTGAATTGAATGAATTTCAGCTTTTAATGCTTCATAGCACATGGATATTGTCAACCAGTCGTAGGCCACCTCATTTTGTTCCCCACACGTATCTCTTACCATGTTTGAAAACTAATAACTTGGCCAGTTTTGCAGCATGTCTTCTCTGAGGGACAGCCGCTTCCCAGGGTTCACACTGTAACTTTAATGGTAGTGTATCCTTTCCCATCCAATTATGATAAGCACCAATACAGCTCTCTGAAAAGCAACAAATCAAATTTCAAACTGTCTGTGTAGCTAACACGACAAGGGGCCCCTACAAATATTTCTTTTTGTTTGCTTTAGTACCATCTAGTGGATAATACAAGTGTAAGCCTACCACCAGACTTTTCTCTCTGCTTGGCCTTGAGTGAATATTTACTGATTTTTTCCTTCAGCTCGAGATGAAGATCTTGACAGGTCTTAAACCACCCAGTCAGGTTCACATTCTTAATGAGTTCTGGAACAACAACTACAGACTACAGAGGAGAGCAATTATAGGACCCAAATGTTTTCAGTGACAGAATATAGATGAAGACAGTGGGGACATGTCTTACCATGCTGTTAAGAGATATTCTATTGCGGTAGTACACCAACGGCCCATAATAACCTTCCACTCCTCTTATATATTTTCCTCCTCCAATCACAAAATATCCCTCGGTGTCATCCAACAGTACAGCATGGCTGAATCTGTAAGAGACCATTCATATATTCACTAATTACTGCACCCTCAATATTGAAAGACAACAGTTTTGACAACAGATATACTGAACACACCAAGTACATGTTTTCTGTTAGTGCCATAATTGAATTACTTACATGTGTTCTGTAGAATGAACCGTTTGTTGCTCATCGTCCATGCACACCATGGAGACTGTAACCTGCAGTGGAGATTTATTTATTTGGCTTTGGCTGTTTGGCTTTTGTCATATGACGTCCTCTGTTAGAGATTACTCACCACCCTACCACGCAACACCACGTCGAGTTGACACCACTGACTTAGAGGCACTTTGAATGGACAGAGGAATGCAGAGGATTCCCCAGGCTCTCCAGTCATCTGGAGATGTAGCTGTCCTGTAGACACGAGGAAAGGGTGAGAGGCTCATTAACAGGTTCAGATAATGGTAGTGTACATAGCTACATTGCCAAATCAATCAGAACATTTGAGAAGTGGGAGGAGGAATAAACTTTTATTTATACCTGAACCTGTGAGGAACAGTGCTGGTGTGACATAGTTATCATGGAAGTCTATATGATGGAAGACTCCACACACCCTTTCCTGGCAGTGTCTGATCACAAATATCCAGATGGAAAACATAGACCTGGCAACATTTAAAAGCACGCATGGTGAAATGAGCCTAGGTGATAGAGGTATGAACAGTATAAAAGGTTAAGTTATATACTGTGACTTGTTCTTACCATGGAAAAGAGATAGCCTTGAGACGCAAATACTCCAGATCCTCATTGCTGTGGGCATGCAATGTCTTTGTGATGCCAAAGTTCTCTCCAGTTGAAGCATATATTGAGGACAGCAAAAACACTGTCTCTAAATGACAAGAAGTTTTTGTTTATTTTAAGTTTGCAATACTACAACTATAAATATTTTTTTCACTGTCATTAAACCAAACAAGTTAAAAACACATTTACAGAAATGGCCTGAGGGAGGTATTGCAGGGGAAGGGAGTCTTTCACACACACAATCTATAAGCTGCCCAGGACACCCAGTGTTTTAGTTGTAATATTGACTACCTTGCAGGTCCACTGGAGCCATTTGGGAATTAGATGTCTTGCCCAAGAGGAGCAGTTTGAAAGTAGCTGTCCCCTGATTCCAGGTACTCAAACATAGAAGCCTGGTCACAAGCTCACTTGTCTAACCTTACCTTTCTCCAATGGGCATTGTGTCTTTGAGTTTCGGTGAGTTTTCTGGAGCATTTGTGTACTCCAGGCAAGGCAGAGTTGATGCTGCTTGATAGGGCGGCTAAGAGAGGGTATAGGCTGCAAGGCTGCCACATCCTGAACCAGGATAGACCTGTCACTGCCATCAAATCCATTGGACCTGACTGACACTCTGAGGATACTGCTCAGTACCCACTGAGAGTCTGGAACAATCCCATCTGCTTGGTACACCAACCAATCTGGCAAGCTCAACTTCAGAGTCCTTATTTTGGAGTTGCCGGGAACACAGCTCCATTGTCTTAGCAGAAGTGTGGAAATTGTGCCAGTGTCGAAAGATATAACACACTCCAGCTGCACTACAGCAGGTTCATCACAGGAGTAAAGTACTTTCAAAAGATGGCCTGATACAGGCTCTTCTGGAGGATTCAGGAGTATCACCCTATTTAAACCCCAGACAATCTGTACAAAAGAAAATGCTGATCGTTATTAAGATCTTTTAACTTTTTCTTTTAGAAGTCACTAATTGTACAACAGATCTTGAAGGGAAACTTCTATTCCTACCTGTATACTGAAGCAAAACTGACAGATATATTTGTACAGTCCGCGGCACTCCATGGTCCAAATGGTCTTTTCATGAATACATCCATTAAAATTTATGCTTTTTCAGGAGAAATAAAAGGACAATGCAGCTGTCTAAGGAGTTGCATTGTACCACAAAAAGAGAACAATGACAGAAAGCCTCAAGACCCGGACCTAATCCTGCTTCCCCTAAGGAAAGCAAGTGCTTAGGTAAATATTGAACAGCACAATGCTCCACCTATTTACACACCGTGCAGTTAGGGTGGTGCCATGTGGGTTGTCTATCAAAATAAAACAAATGTCATAAACTGAGTATGAATGTTCTACTGCTAGCATCAATTCTAATCACAACTGACAAGACCAATATATGATTCTTTGTTTTGATGCATTGGGTAACCTCATAACCTACACTGATGCCTTCAGGAAACAACGTTTAAGGGGAGGTAGAGATCCGAAGCAATCACAACAGTGTAGTGCAACATGAATAACCTCCTAAGACAAATCAGTTCATCTTTCATTCAAAATAGTTTATTGCTATCATGCAGGAGTGCCATAAAAGTCTAGAACATCACAGAAGATGCAAAATTATTATCTTCTCTGTACAAATATATGTATTCATAAATAGAAGCTCAAAATGAGAAATAGAGAGAAAAGATAGGTTGGAGAGTTGCCAAACGCTCCAGTTGATCCACTCCTCAAACCCAATATAGGTTTTGTTACAGCAGTTGACATGCATCAACATTACAGTGCATTATACAGGGAGCAGACAGATCGACACACACACACACAGACTCACTGACAGCATAATCCATTTATAGCTTCATCGTGCAAAAGAGGTACAAATGACATTTTAAAAAAGTACCAGTAGAAAATTCATGTTTTCAGCTGGCTTCTAAACAAGATATTTAGACACGTCTTGCACATCCATACCATCTGTTACACTATGAGGCTTCTGTT
>OOFE01011175.1:17335-27633 GCA_900323365.1 Monocentris japonica
GCTGACGGTGTCATTTGCAGCACTTTTTGGTTGTTTGATATAATCAGGTGCACTCTAGGTGTACTGGCATCCCTACTACTTTAGTACTTACATTAAGTCCCTACAACTACTGATGCATAGTTCTGTGCTCGTATTAAACCATCAATAAAACTGGCCCAATATTGTTTGTTGTGGTATTCTGAAGAGAGAACTTCTCTGGGACATGGTAATGTGTGCTACCATTCCTGATTCCTGATTCTGTAATGCATGTAAACATACCGTGGATGGATAACTGTTGCACAAGTAGCCCCACTGAGTAGACTGGTAGGTCTTAATAAGATACCAATAGACATTCATCATTTAAAATTCTGATATATATGCCCCCCCGACCCCCATGATTGTTTGGAGTAGGTAGCTAAAGCCCTTCAAAGAGAGGAGTGAAGATCTGGCTTGAAGAAACCATATTGGTGGCTTTGTATTCTGTGTGAAAGGGGCTTGAGGGATCAAGCACACTAGAAGTAATTAGTCATTATTTTAAAGTCTTTAAAGTCTGCTTGCAGAATTTAAGGATATTTATTTATGGAAATGTTCATGACTAATTTAATCTTCCACAAAAGGAGAAATTTGTATTATGACAAGTAAATGATTTTGCTTGGTAAGTACAGGCAAATTATTTACTTATTTGTTATCGGTCATCTCCACTTGAACTTCATTGACTGTTTATTAAAGTTGTTTCTTAGTATATGTGACCAGGAGCTTCTGTGTTGCTGATATTAACAGTTCTGTTGATGTAGCTTTGCCAGGTTTCATGTTACCATAACTCACAAGGATTCTTCAGCCCTTTCCAGCCCCCCTTCCTCACTGACTAATACTGACTGCTGTGAAGTAATCAATGTCCACTTAAATAATTGTTAAAACAGAAGCAATACAGGGGATAGCGGTAGCCCAGCAATCCAAGCTAAACTCACACCCAGTTTCACTGATTTTGTTAACATTCAGTAGACAAATGTCCATTGTTTCTTTTCTTTTAAAAAGGACAAAATGACAGAGGCCAGGCATTCTGAATGCAGGTTTTTGCAAAAATTATTTGGTTTTGTAGGTATACTGTTGTATATAGCTTTTACCTCAGGCAATTCACCTTTAAGAAGTATATTTTTAATTCAAAACGCCCAGACAGAAGTTGATTCAAAAAAAAGGGAAAAAAGTCCCTGATTTGGGCTTATGAGGTTTGCAACATTTATACATTTGGTAATGATACCTGTTTCTGATAACACCTAACACTCCCATCCCATAATGCATGAGATCCTTACGTAACAGAAACATGACTTTGTCACCACTCATTCCTGTGAGGACAAAAGGATGTCCAAATCTGATCAATGCATTAATTTACAATGGCACAAGCATTTTAGCCAAGCATTTCAACTAACTCTCACCATCTCTCTCTCTCTCTCACACACTTTGTCTCAGAATCAAATATTTAGCAAATGTTCTAACACTGCATTTTGGTGGTACTCGTAAATTTGTTGGGTGACTGATCTCATGTCCAACTCTCCACTGTATACAACATGGTATTCAGGTGCTTGGTTGGAAAAGTAACACCCAGGTAGCAAATTCAATAATATTATTCAGCTGTTTTTCCTTCATGCATGTGGTTTAATCACTTTTGAGGAACCACAGTAAGCCACTACATCCCTCCAAACAATCAGAGAGGAGTGTGGATTCAGTTTGGGTTTGTAGGCTCGGTAGTTAGGTATTAATGAAAGAAACATCAAGTGTTGTCTAAGCAGATTAAGGACAAGAACCAAGCAAACACTAAGAGCATTCTCGTATCAGTCAAACAAAAGTGAAGACATGCAAACTGATATAGCTTGAACAAGAAACAAAACCAACCGGGAGACATATTTCCCTTTGAGAGACTGGCACCATTTCCTGCAGAATAAATAGTACTTTACATTCCAATGTACAAACCTACCCATTACCCACATATTCAACATTGACCAAATAAGGAGATAGAACTGAATAGCTGGTTGCTCCCACAGTTCTTCAGAGTAGGTACCTACAAAATGATGTAACGGCAACAAATTGTGCCATCATTTCACCATTAATTGAACAACAAAAAAAGACAAAAACAGAACAAAAAGAAATACAGTCAAACAGCTTTGATAGCTCATGGTTCATAGCCCTTATTTCTTCTGTTTCTTGAAGATCTTAAAGGTGTGTTTCTTGCGGCTGGCAGCAGAATCTGTGTCTTCTCCTGTTGAGCCACTGTCCTCCTCCAGGGGGCTCTTCTTGGAGGAGAGCTGTGGGATGCGGCTGCTGACTTTGGCCCCCATGGCCCCTGGCAGCCCACCTGTAGGTGATGGTGTGTCGGGTTCAGTGGAGTTAGGGCTGAGGGAGCGGGAGGACTCTGACATAGACAGACTGTTGATCTCTCCCAGGCTGGCTGACTTCTCGATGCCATCCGCCCTCTTCATGAGTATGGGGCTGTCGGGGACTGGCTCGGCCTGACCCCCTCCCTCATGAAGACCGTTCCCCCCATTGGGGGTGTTGGCATGCAGTGAGGCGGCCTCATCTGCACGGGCGGATGGGCCATGCATGAGTGCAGTGGGCTTGTGTAGGTGGCATTTGGAGCTGTAGGCAGACAGCCGATCACCAACTTGGGACAGGGACAGGGAGGAGTCTGAATCAGAGCGATTTAGGTCCCTGTGGGGAAATAAAACACGTTTGAAGAAATGAGAGAGAACAGTAGCAGGTGGATTTAACTTGACGCATTGCATGCCAGGGCTTATCTACGCTACGCCTGCAAAGCCATGGACACCCTGGGCACAGCCCAGACAGACACTGGAACTCCACACTTGTTAGTAGTGCAGGCAAAGAATTATATCTGAAACACTAGGAGGGGTTGGAGAGGAGAGTAAAATAAATATAAGGATAGAAACGGCACCATAAGTTGCAAAGAAATTTGAGCAAAAAGGAAAGGCAAAAGAAAGCATGCCAAAGTAATGTGGAAACAAAGAGGAGCACAGACATAATAGAATCATGATAGAAGAACTTGATAGAAAGTACCTATCATAAATGTGTTAAAAAAATGGGTTGACTGCAGGTGGGGAAACACATCCACGCACATGCGATGTGTGTGGAAAATTGAGAGCAGAGGGGTACCCGAAGCTGCCGCTGTACAGGGAGTGCACTTTGGTGACATCTGAGGAGGTGACGTCAGGAATGGTGTCCATAGGCTGGAAAGAGGTGTGATATATGAGGGAAGAATGAGGGGCTGTGGTGCCACCCACAGAGCTGGGCAAGCAGGATGAAGAGGAAGACAAGGAGGACATGGACTGAGGATTATGATTGGATGTGCAAATGATAGAGGGGTGCGAAACAGCTGAGGAAAGGGATGGCAGAGTGGGAGTGTCAAACTGCCCAACAGACTGGCTGCGCGACTGTCTCAGGGTAGCCCTAGACCTGGATGGATATGGGATGCCCTCTCCCTGCTGCCCTGCCAACGGGCAACTCTCTACCAACCTCTGGGAGCCCATGGCCAGCTGGGGGTCAATGTGGCGTTGGCGCAGGGACATCATACTGGGAGCTGTGGGCACAAAACAACAGTGTCATCAACAGCCATTTGTAATTAATATGTAATCTGATGGACAAGAATATGAGGGGAAATAGACTGGGAGATTAGTGGAAAGATATTCAGGTGTTGGGACAAATTTGTGTCAGGTTAACAATCCTTGAGACAAATTAATTTCAACCTCCTAATACAATGTTAAGTCTCATAGACAAAGCCCATGTTATTATTTTGCTTTTGTCCTGCACATCATTATTGCACCAAGTTAAAATCCCAACACTTCTGTCTTATCCATCCCACTGCATTGTGGGGACAAAGTAAACAAAAGGAGAGAACAATCTTATGTCAAGTGCATCTACAGGAAGAGATTAATTAAAGGACTGTCACATTATATAAAACATATCCCTTTTACAATGGGCAGTGCCACACAACAGAACATTGTGTGACAAATCACTAATGGGGGAAAAAAAGCAGGAGTGCATTGGGTGGTGGGTAGATTAAGAAAACGGGGTCAATCTGGAAAGCAAGCAGCTAAAGACAAGGTCAGGGGTGTTTTGGATAAGCTTGGCATAGAGTTATTTTTTCCTTTAAGCTGGGTACTGTCCAATTAAAAACAATGTTTGTTTCTCTGTGTGTCTTTGAGTCAAGGTGAGAGACAAGGATGTCAGACTGAGGACGGAACTGGGGCATGAATAAATGGCCAACCAGAATACTTCCACAGGGGCTGACAGTCTGAACCGACGGACCACAGGTCACTGGCTCGGCGCTCCAACAGCCAGGTGGCATCTGTAGTTGGGCCAATGACACAGCAGTCAGAGCCAAAGGCCAGAAAGGTGGTGGAGGGAGAGAGGGGAGTGAAATCGGGAGTGTAATTAATGGGGATTAAAAGACTTACTCTCTACTGCCATCGCAAAGTGATTCAGCAGTACAACTTTCCTCTGTAGTTAGTCACAGCTTCTGTTTGCCATAATAAGAACCCAAATATTGCCCATAACAGCAAAGGCTACATAACATTATAGTCACCAGACATTTGTTGATTTTCTTGCTAAGCCAAAGATGTGGAAGATGAGTTATTTGTCCAAGAATTCTGTGATAGAAATGACAAATGTAGTTGTTCTATAGAAACATTTTATAAACCAAGGGGCAGCTGTTATGTATTGAATAGTTGCATTATATTTCATCCCAAATATGGATTCAAATAAAAAAAAAAAAAATCCAGTTCCCGACGAGGGGGTAATTGAGTATTGTTTACATAAACCATGTTCACTTCAGTTGCAGGGTCATATACCACATATTAAGACACAACAACTACACGTGTCAGCACAAAAACTTGGTCTCATTAAGAAGTATATTTCTTCAAAGTTTCATTTCCAGAGCAAAGTCATTTTGCACAGGATTATTCAATCTCCATCCTTGACTGAGAGTCCAGCAAACACTTTTATCCAGAATGGAAGAACATTAAACAAAAGACACTCAACTGGATGTGTAAAAAAAACATTTTTTTGAAATTACAAGTTATATACACACATTTGTATAACAACATTCATTCCATTACAGACAGATTGTTTGACTGTGCCGTTCAATCCCTCCATCAACGAGGAGGCCACAATGGCAAATTCAGGTAATTGTAGCAAAACAGGTCAAAATTCTCATGTGGTCTGATTTTTGGATTTCCCCAGCAGGCCCTTGGTGTGTTTAGGGGTGTGTTTACTAAGCCCCACAGTATGGCCGACAGATTCGGACAAATTCTTACATTGCAGAGTTCCATGTGGCATGATATCCTCATCCATGTCGTCCATGTCGTCAGACATGATGAAATGCTGAGGTGTAGCTCTGCCACCCATGAAGCTGGGGTCAAGATTCAGGGAAGAGGTCAGTGAAGGCAGACCTGGGTTGTTGACAATGGTGAAACCAGTGAGGATCTCTATCTGCTGCCAGCGATGCAGCCTCTCCCTAAGAGCAGCGGTCACCTCACCCAGGGCTTGTCTGTAGAAGAGAAGGAGGGGGGAGTAGGAGAAATACATGAAGAAGAATAGACACTTACAGGCTTGGAAATTATTAGCAATGCATGATAAAGAGACACAATATCCAAATGGGATTAAATAACGGGCCTCTTTTTGGAAAACTAAAATAAATTCTGTAGGCTGTTCAGTTTATTTACAAATGGGTATCAAAAACATATCCATCTTACAAAGAATCATCTCTAAATGAGTCCAAGTCTCAAAAAAAAATCAACTGGATTTTAAGAATTGGAGTGGGGAACGTGGCCATTTCAAGTAGCTGTAAGGAGGGAGGGATGTAGCCATGCTAGACTTTGGTGAGGCAACAGTGTACTGTGATGTTTTACTTTATGTACTGTAGTATTCTGAATTAATGATCACAATATCTTATCTTAGAAATAGCCGGGTTCAGGTTCTCTGTACTTGTCATTGTTAAAGGAATTGTACTGACAACCATCAGACCAATGTGCTGTGTGAGTTGCTTTGATTCATCAGGAAGTAAAGCTGAATTGTCCAGTTTGAAAAAATGAGAGCACAAACAAGGTCATTTTGCGCATTTTGTTTCCTAGCATTAGATTATTTGAACGTGTGTATAATGAAATTCACAGCAATACATTAATGGCATAATCCTGCACATAGGATCTTTGAGTTATTACTGTTTGTGTATTTGTCTAACATTGCATTTTTTGAGAAATCAAAGCCACATGACACTGGAATACAGCTGTCCAATTTCTCACTCTGATCCAATGGATCATGTTGTAGCCTCAGACTACAAATCAGTTTTGTGCCAGTTTGGCCAGGTAGCAGCTTTTGATTGAGTGGCTGATAGAAGTGGCACCCACGAAATAAAGTATTCCTTAATATACATGTTTGGAACTGTGATTATCAAAAACAACCCACACAATGGATATATCTAATTTTGGTATGTTTGCCTTAAGATGCCAAAAAAGATTTGAAACTGTGTTTCCACAAAGTGAAAGATTTGTTTCCTGAGATGATTTGATCTATAAAACAGTTCTAACTGGTCAAAAGAGTGGAAAAGGGATAGCAAGAAATTAGGTAGCTACAATCTAAGATTTACTTTGCTGCCAGGATTTTGTGGTCCACATCATCAAGGGAGGAGCTGTGAGCCACATGGAAAGTCCCAAACAGGGTGTTCCTCTTTTTCTTTATCTTCTCTGCCTGTGAAAACATAAGACTGAATATAAATTTCTGTTTCTGTTCTATTGTCGTTATTATCCACACACTATGTTAAGGCAGAATCTCACTCAATTTAACAATCAGCATCTTTTTCCCACGATCTACGACAGTCCATTCAATTTTATTAACAGCTCTCTCGCAAGGCCACAATCTAGAGTACTAAAACTCAAACAATCAACTAAAACTTGAAACTTTGAAGTCATAAAAATGTAAAAAGCAGCCCATATACAGTGAATGGAAAGCCATTTTGGGAGACCCACTGAATGTTTGAATTTTTAAATCTGAATGTGATCTATTCGATAGTAATGTAACAGTTAAGAGCTGAAAAATTTACCCTCATATCTGCAGAACATACCCCCAGATCCTCTCACAGTAAACTTTACTACTTCTCCCAAAGTAGTCTCTATAGAGCAGCTCCACATTTATGTTGTGCTGAAATCCTAGTTTACAGTCTCAGTTCTGTTTTCTGGCTTAGTTGTTTTGAAATATGATTCACAAATATGAATTTGACTGTTCTACATCATGGGAGTGACAATAATACTTAAACTGAGTGGTATTCCACTTCTGTTTTACAGGCTTACCCCTTCTTTGGCCACCAGTAGCTGCCGTTCAGCATTCTGCTTCTTGATGTTGTAGTACTGCACCTCCACCTCATGGGTGAGCTGCAGCCACTTCTGAAGAGACTCCGGGGGTGACCAGCTACTCCGCGACTCCAACTCCTTTTCTGCCTTCTTCAGAGCCATGCGCACCTATAACAAATGCCAAAAGATAGATAGATAAAAGTACAGATTCTGTACAGTCCCACGATGACATATAATTCTTTCACAATGTGTGAAGAAGAAGAAGTAGTTATGTGAAGTTTTCCAGCTAAGGTGTGAAGATTCATAGTTGTACAGCTTTACATTTTGACTACTATTAAGGGGGTCTAACAATAATGAATAAATGTGCCATTTTAACAGTGTCAACTATCTGTGCATAGTCTCTTGCAGAAGACAAGAGATGAAATTAATGAAATTACCGACTGCATTTTATAATCAAAGAGTGACACAGGTGTCTGCATTAGATCATTGTGATAGTCCTTGAAAGCTAAGTAAACACTCTATGTGTGCCCCCTGCTTGCTTGTGTGGGCTGTGCTCAGCTTTTTCTGCCAAGTCCCTAATGGACAAAGAGTTTAGTGGGTGTATTTATACTATAGCCAATCTGAATCTGACAAATCTAAACATACTGTACAACTGCCTCCCTGGAAATTGATACATACTACTCACTCACTATAAGTGTTTATACTCTTCTCTAGATATGAACTATGGTAATGCTTCTCCTTGTACTGAACTAAAAACATTTTCAGCTACAGCCCCTCATGTTTTATTCATCTGCTTACTTATGGGGGAAGTTCATGTGTAACTCATATTTACCACGCTGCCATACAGTACCTGTTCTAGTTCTTCCTCTGCGTATTTCTGCCGACTCAGCTCATTCTCTGTGCCTTCACGCAGCTCCTTGAGTCGCTGGGCCTCCTGCTTGGCAGAGTTGATCTCATCCCTCAGCTTCTGCTCCAGGTTCACCTTCTCCACCTCTACTGTACGGTGCTCCTCCTGGGCTATCTGCAGCCTGAGGACATGGAGGACAACCATGATTCAACAGGAACCTCTGTTAGGGATTATAACATTTGATTATAGAGCTACATGAGTTTTCACTGCCAGGCATAAAATGTGTTAATTCCATTATTTGAAAAGAACAAAGAATATACACTCCGGGAAGTGCTGCTGTCTTTTTCTATGGCCAAGCATGACATGTAAGTATGTGAATGCTATGTATGAGTGAGGAATGTAGGACTTGCATCAGCAGTGCATCACCGGAAACAATGGCTAATGTGTAGAACGTAAAGGGCCATGGTCAGCTGCCAGGAAGCTCACAGTAAACTGACATCAGAATGAGCCAAGAATGAGGGCACAGTGACACAGTTGTCAGCATGCACTTTTAGAACAGTGCAGAGTATCTGACACTCCTGTAGTAACCCTGAACATATATGTGGTGGCTTGTGTATGGGATATTCTTAGATTGTCATGCATGACAATCATTTATGCTCAGATACACACACTACATTGTAAGCTTGTCTGTCCCAAGCAGGGCTTGACATTAACACCCGCCCACCCACCAAATGTGGGTAGAATTCGTCAGTGGCATGTAACACCTTCACTCTTACTAGCCACTTTGGCGGGTGGCATTTCCTAGCCTACTAAAATAATCATTGTAGTCTTCCAACGGCACCTGAAGTAACAGTCATTCTATTGTGATACTACTCGATCCTACAACTCCCATGAGCACTGCCTGCACACTATGTGCTCATCCCATTGGTCCATTCGTGTTCCACTGTCATCCTTTGGCGCCTCGCCAGTGACGGCCAGCTGACTGAGGTAACCTGACTAGAAGCTAGAGGGGTTTCATTCAGTCAGTCAACCTTGTGGTAGCACAATGTGACACACTGAGTAACAGAGCAATTTTGAATAGTAAATATATGTCATCATAAATGTATTCTAACATCAACATCTTCAATCATCTTCAATCAGGAACTATTTTTCAGTTTTACCATATATGCACACTACAAGACTTCCTGAACTTAATAAGTGCCAAAGATGTTATGGATAATACACACAAAACATACATACAAAAACTGTGTGCTGTGAGAAAACCACTGAGAAAAGCTCAACTGGAATTGGTCCTAAAATCTAGTCAAAATCTTGTGTGTACAGTGTTATAAAATACAGATACAATGCAATGAGATGTACTGAGATTGTATTTTTTAAATATTGAAGGGCAGCAGACAGGCTAAAAGAGTCAGAGTAATATTGTTTTTAGTCACTAGGGTGCAGTAGTCTCCTCCTGTCAGGCTGACAACAGCAGAGGTGGTGGAGAAGTGCAGAGGCCCAATGAAAGGTGATCCAGAAGGCTGGCTGTGGAAAATGTGGGCAGTGGACAACCCTGCTAATGCTTTCGACCCTGACCTCTACCATTCTCCAGCTAAAATTTGAAAGCACTGGCAGGGCTCCAATCCCCAGCTCTACAAAGAGGCCAAATGCTGTTTCAGTAGCTCTGCATTGCAGGGTCCGAAGGACTCAAACACCATGTCTCTGCAGATGTTTTTTCATACACTAATAATATGGCATTTGTATTTAAGTAGCCTGCCTGAGTGACATACATTTTGTGTAGGAAGACAATGCCTATTAAACATGCAATGTTACTGTCTAGGAGTTGACAGTCCTTGCCCTGGATGTCTGTATGCCACACCCCATAGAAATAGAACTAGAGCTGACATGTTAAGCAGTCATGCTTAACACCATCTTCCAACAGCGAGACCGTGACTGGGCCAGCCCACGTGGTAAAAGGTACCCCAGAAATCCAGCTCCAATCAAAGCCTCCTCCCACTGTTTCTCAACAGGGAGGCCATGGCTGGGCCAGGCCATTTGATACTGCCACAGGATCTGCTTGAAGGTCTGGAAAGAGAGCAGCTGGCAGTAGGGATCAGGAGGAAAGGCATGGCAATAGACACAGA
>OOFE01011178.1:0-11343 GCA_900323365.1 Monocentris japonica
TTCCTGTCAGACAGGAAGTCTGTGATCCACCTGCAGGTGGAGTCAGGCACATTGAGCTGGGAGAGCTTGTCCTGCAGGAGAGCCGGGATGATGGCGTTGAAAGCAGAACTGAAATCCACAAACAGGATCATGGCGTAGGTTCCTGAGGAGTCCAGGTGCTGGAGGATGAAGTGGAGGGCCATGTTCACTACATCTACAGACCTGTTGGCTCTGTAGGTGAACTGCAGGGGGTCCAGGAGGGGGTCGGTGATGATTTTGAGGTGGGATAGCACAAGGCGCTCAAAAAACTTCATTACAACAGAGGTCAGGGCAACCGGTCTGTAGTCATTAAGTCCTGAGGTCCTTGGTTTCTTTGGGACAGGGATGATGGTGGAGGTCTTGAAGCAGACTGGTATGTGGCATGTCTCCAGTGAGGTGTTAAAAATGTCAGTGAACACCGGAGACAGCTGATCAGCACAGTGCTTCAGGGTGGCAGGAGAGACAGAGTCCGGTCCGCCTGCTTTGCGGGGGTTCTGTCTCTTGAAGAGTCTGTTAACGTCCCTCTCCAGGATGGAAAGGGCCGTCGTTGTGGAGGGTAATGAGGGGGAGGAGTGGGGCACCTCTAAGGTGTGCAGTTGTGAGGAGGTCCCTGCTGTGGTGGGGCTGGTCGAAGGTGTCACTGGGGATGGTGTCAGGACTGTCCAATTTCCTTTCAAAGCGACAGTAAAAATCATTCACTGCAGCAGCGCCGGTGTTCATGCAGCTGGTTCTGTGTGTTGCGGCTCCCAACTGTTTCAGATTATTCAGTGTGGAAATACTCTTGAGTGCCAAATCAATATCAGGGCTAAAGTGACTACTGTGATAACGTGTGTTCATAGAAAGGATGTCTAGTGACACTAGAGGAAAAAACGGAGTGCATGCGGTATCTGAATATAACTTCATGTACGAGTGTGTGTGTGTGTGTGGCTGTATACCTACTCTTGGAAAAAGAACAAGTGAAACAAAGACAGCCAATGAAATGTTAGAAATGCTGATTTTATTTGTACTCTCTTGTACGTGAGAAACAATGGGCAATCAATACATGTTCATCTAAGCACAAACACTGTAGCATAATAACAATCAATGAATATTAATCATATCAGCAGACAATTTATATTTTTGTGACATTTGAAAATCAACATAAACATTACAAAGTTGCAAGCAACATGATCAACAAGTCAGCAGATGTCCATTCATTCCATATAGAGCTCAGCCAATGTGAGGCTGGCAATCGGCTGTCAACAGTCAATTACATTTCCGCACTTCCTTATTTCCTTACTGACCTGATTTCGCTTCATAAACAATAGTTCTGCCTGACAAGTGAAAAATGGACAAGTTGATTACAGCCACTTAAAGCTTCCCAGTTCTCTGCAACGTATTTGAAAGACTACAGGACTGCATCCATTGGTTGCATATCCAGATCATATTCATTACAATGATAATCTATCTAGCCATAGGGGCCAGCCACCCTGTTATGTGTTTCAGCATGTGAGGAATCCCATAGTAAGAGAAATCTTTAGGCTGTGATCAGTGTCATATCATTCTTGTAGCTATGCAACACAAAATGTCCAAGCTATCTAATTAGTGTTAGCTGGCAAACAAAGTAACAATGGGGAAAATATTGAAAATAAAAATGGAGAAAGGAGGATGAGGAGCCCACTCGCAGGATGTGGGTACATGACCTCCTCCTAGGGAGAACAGCGCCCGGCGAGGTTAATCACCTCGTCCAGGAGCTCAGAGCCCGTTTCAAGGGCTTTTTTTCACATTGATGTAATGTGGCTAAAGTTGACATATGTTTGGAGCCCAAGGCAGTGACCCAAAACACACCGCATCCAAACCATTGGAAAATAACTTAAAGGTATATTATACCATCCTATGTAATCACAGCCTTAGCCCTTTGTGTGGCTGGTCTCTGGGTGTTGGTATGGTTGTAGAGCAACAACAAGAAAAGTTTGCCACTTCTCCTAAACCCAACTTAATTAATGCCACCTGACACAAGTCTGGACAGATAAAGGAAACATGGACAAGTTTGTTTCAATGCCGCAGATGTACTTGCCATCACACCCAGAATGGGGCTTGGAAAAACCAACAGAAATTATTTAGTTTTATAGTTTCTTTGTTCTGGATTCAAGGTTTACTCCTGGACCGATCACGACGCTACTCTTCGACCAATGGTGGAGGAGAAAGTTTCAGCTGGAAATTCTCGCTGTGGAAAATGCTTCCTGCTCCTGGTTGGGCAGGGTTCAGAAGCCCTGCCTTCTCATTGCTATGGCAATGGGAGAGCTCTGAGAGGATAGCCAACTGGAGGAAAGAGAGAGAGAGAGAACAATGGAGAGAACAAGAAAAGCGTGTGAAAACACTCTTGAACATTCATTATTCCTCCCTCCCTTCTCTCATCCATCCATCACCTATTATCTCTCTCTCTCTCTCTCTCCTGGTCTAATTCTCATTCTGATCACATTCAGGTGCCTCTCTCCCTCTCTCTCTCACACATCATTATGTAGAGCACCTGCATCAATGAGATGGCAGAGGTGCAGAACAGCAGCAGAGTGATTGAAACAGAAATAAAAAAAGTTAAAAAGAAGAGATGGTTTGATGGAGTAGAGGCCGGGGTTGTAGTGGAGGGGAAACCCACCTAGATTCAGTTTACCCACCTTTTAATTTGTGGAATAGATGGTATCAGCAAATTTACATTAATTTTTTTTTACTGCTACCTGGAATTGAAAAAATTTAATTTTCATGCATGACCTAGCTCCAATGCTTACTGTGTTAGCTCCGTATCTGCAGCAGAATCGATTTACTGGAACATAGTATCGCCCAGCAGAAAAATCAACTATGTTAGTAACAAGATAAGGTAGATAAGGTAAACGGAATCACAAACATTATATTTCCTGGGCAATTGGTTGATAAAATGATGTTGAGTGACAAGCATATTGAGCAGTTCCTGCTAATAACTAATAACTAGGTTTAAGACATTTTAGTACTTTTAAGGTTAAATTTAGATCATTTATTTTGAGACTTTTGAAGGATCCATGTTGGAGATTATCACCTTTTTAGGCTAAGACAGATCTTGATTACATAAATTCCAAATACAAATCATACTCATTAGATTCAAGCTGATTTTAAGGAGAAGGGGAACATAAAATGAATGCTTTTTCTAACAAATGGAAGGGTTTTTGAATAAGAGCAGCAGATGTGTTAAGAGGCTTTTATATCAGAGAGAGCTGCATGAGTTAGCGCCAGAAAGACCGGCCGGCCATTGAAGGGGCTAAACTAAATTCTAAGTCTAATTACCATTTCCTTGCATTATTTTGAAAATCTAACATTGCTCGTTTGCACATGAATTGGGTCCACAATGAGATAACTGGAAACAATTAAAACACTGTCTAGAGCTGAAGGTAGAACGATGCTGACAAACTAACACCAGCACGACATGCCTGGAGGAGGCCATTTCTAGTTTCATTAAAAGCGCTACCATTCTGCCATGTTACTCATGTTAATGGTTAGTCCCTGTGTGTGTCCAGCAGTCTTCTCTGAGTAAAATGCACTACACACAGGAGAGCTGACATGTTAAAATAGGATGTAGTTACATTCTGCTGTATGGAGTAGGGCAACGGCATTAGAAAAAAGGAAAATGGTAATCAAAGAAATACATCATCATCAAATTGTTCGGGCAGTTTCCCAGGCAAACAAGGGCAGTGGGTGAAGCCACTTCATTCCCCTTTCACATTCATTCACACATTTTTTTTTGTTTTTTTTTGTATTTTGTACCTTGCCTTTGTATTTTGTTTGTGTGATACTGTTATGCTGCTGCAACCCAAGAATTTCCCACCTGGGGATCAATAAAGTATCTATCTATCTATCTATCTATCTATCTATCTATCTATCTATCTATCTATCTATCTGTCTAACCATGTGTTGAAATGTTTGGCAGCAGCAGTTGAGGAAAAATGTGTAGAGGTGAATTCTTTAGCTGACAATGGGGAGAGAAAAACAAATCGGCTTTGTATCTGAAGGAGAAAAGGGGAGGATAAGGGAGCGTTCGTGCAGGCTTGATACGGAACAGCTAGGTGTGGGCAGAGATTGGAGAATGTGCCGACAGAGATAGTTAGCATTAGCTTAGGACCAGACTTGTGGTCAGAGGAAACTTGTTTATTGAGCTTAATGTCCCCTGGGAAGACCAAGTTGAATAAGCAGAAGAGATTTAGATACGTGGAACTTGCAGTGGAGGCAGAGCAGCAAGGTTGGAAGGCTTGGATACAGCTTGTGGAAGTTTGTTGTCGAGGGTTTGTAGCAAAGTCCATTTTCACACTGCAAGGCAAGTTGGGCGTTTGAGGATGGAGTTTCAAAAAAGCAGTTAGGAATATGTCTCAGGCAGAGGAGGGAGCAAGTGAGTAGTTATGGATGAGAAGGAAGCACACTAGTTTGAGAGCACGCTAAGGTAAGCGCAACTTTGTTGTATTGAGTGAAGTTGAGCGTTGTTTGGCATTGTGTTGTATATGTTTGTTAATGGTTGTATACATAAGGAACACAGCTGGCCTGGTAGCTGAGCGTTGCCCCAACTGTTACAAAATTGCTGGCCAGCTGTAGGGTCAGCCCAGTAGATACATATGCAGGCACAGACTGCATTCACACTCTGCTGTGGCACGTTGACCTTCACATACAAAAGATTAAGATGACTCCTGTAACACTGAATAAAATGATTTTTAACCCTAAATGTCACACTGATCTTGGGAGTAATTTCCATTGTTTTTTGGAGTGTAGGTTTATCTTAAAGTTCTGGAGCTACAATGACCTGGTAGTCTTTATTTTGGGCTTGCCCTCTAGAGAGCTTACAGTTCACTTCTCACTCTACAAGGTATGTGATTAAATTGCTACTCCTTGGCAGCTTTTCAGTGTCATTCCTCATGAAATAATAGGTGCAATGCTAAAGGGTAATGAACGGTCAAAAAACTGTCATCTTTCCCTCATTATATCCATGCTGAATTAACTTGCTTTAACAATTAACAATGCTTCTTGGAGTGGAAACCCCCATTAAGGAACCCTATGTAGGAGTCTGATTATAAACTTGTAGGTGTTGTTGTGATGGTCTGTTCCTTCTTATGTGAACTGGGAATGGGCAGGACAATCTATAATGATGTATACTAATAATGTTGATGCTGTATTGTATACCTTTTATTCATGAAACTATAAAACTTAACTATAAAACCAAATTCTGGAGTGGTATCTACAGCATTTTATAAATAAGTAAATATAGCGCCATGGCTGCTACCTGCATTGTTTTGTGATATCGGGACCTATATATATATCTTTTATAACTTTTCTTATTTTGGAAGTTACATGTATATATAATGGTAAATGTGGGAAAAAGGTAAATGTATACATTAAATCAGGTAAGAGTGAGAGAAGTGGTAGAAGTAGCAAAACGAGGATGAAAATAGGAGAAGGAAGAGAAGAAAGAGAAGAGGGAGGAGCTTTAGTTGCCCCCATCCCAAATCACACAAAAACACACACACACACACACACACACACAGTGTGTACCCTGGATGGTCCTCGGTATAAACAGCGTAGCTGGTCCCAGGACTGTTCCTGCTGGGGGTCCAATGTTGCCTCTGCAAACACCTGGAGCAATGTAAGGAACCACAGGAAAGTATCATTTAGTATGATTTAGGGGGGGTCTGAGCCCCTTGGCAGAGACCACAGAGGTGATTAGAGAGCTCCTCAGTGGCAAGGAACCAGGGGTGGAGATCTGGCCTGAAATGCGACAGGCTCTGGATATCTTTGGGGGTGTTGTGGTTTATACATCTCTTAAATATTGCATGAGTTTTTTGGAGCAGTGCCTTTGGAATGGCAGAAAGGGATGGTGGTCCACATCTTTCAAAAAGGGGACCGGAGGTTTGTTCCAACTATGGAGGGACCACAGTACACAACATCCCAAGGAAAGCCTATGCCAAAGTGCTGGAAAGGAGATCCCGGCCGAAGGTTGAGCCTCAGCCTGGTATCCAGGTTTTTTAGAGCAGGACCTCACCATTTGCTTTAACATGTCGCAGTCAACTGTTAGCAGGATATGTTACCTGGACAAATTTCTTGCATTTCATGCTGGGGTGTCTTCTAATTTAGCCATCAAGAGAGACTGTTTATGAGCTCATGCCCTTGTGTTTTAGAAACACAATCCCACGTACCAGAGTAAGTCTAGACTACTGCAATACATGTTGTGACCTTTGTCAGCAACCTGTATACAGGTTGAATATCAGACAAAGAAATCACAAGATAGTCTGGGATTCTCTCACTGCTAGAAGAGAGAGATGAGGTAATGGCGGATAAAAGCTTCCTTATTATGGACCTTCTGTCCAATATTAATGTCTCTCTGGTAATTCCACCCTTCTTAGGTCAACATGCAGTTAACCCGTAAGGAGGTGAGGCAGACCCAGGAAGTTGCACACTTTTGAATTCATGTCGAAAGGGCAATGAGAAGATTAAAAGAGTATCATATATTTGATAGGACATGACACTTGCAGCCTCAGTGAATCAAATGTGGACTGTGTTTGCCCTCCTAACTAATCTCCAAGGACCATTGTTCTAAGACAGGTGTCAGCTCTCGTCGTAGAGGGCCACACACAGTCCACAGATTTTTATTTTAACCAGATCATTTGTGGTAACTGATAGGCCTAGAGGCTACACACAAAATTAACAGCTGGTTGGCCCTCCAGGAGAATGGTTTCTCACTCCTGTTGTAAGACATTGATTCAAAACTACACCCTGGCAAGGAAATATGGGTACAGAGTGGGATATCTGACTTGAACATTGCATAATTTACCCTTGAGCAAGGCACTTAAACTTATGCTGCTCCAGAGTAGTTGCGACCAGTACATGTATGTATGTATGCACAGTCCAGTGTTTCCTGCAGGGAAATCATTAGGCAAGGTGGTGGTGGCCAAAAGACTGATTATGCTCACGTAGTCAAATATACTGATGTTAAAGCCTGGAGATGTCGCTGATAAATGCAGTATTCACTCTGGAAATCAGTTAACAGTTTGGTCCCACTGAAATGAATGAATACAATGAAATACTGATTTTGCGGGAATTTCTCACCAAAGGCAGTGACAATCTGTGCTAAGGCAGCCTGCCTTGTCTATAAAGCGCTGCAGGAAACCCTGCAGTCATTCTTGAAAGTTTGTGAAGTTGTGAGTTTTTACCATGCAATCCTTATTTAAACAAAATCAGCCTTTTCGTAACTGAAATGGAATATCTATAGTTACCAATTTTGTATGTTTTTTAGTTTGGTGAAAGAAAACAATATGCTGTGTTCTAAGGAGACCTCAAGAGGACCTTACTACCAAGTAGTAAGTCCAAATCAGTCTGGGGAAGGTTATAGAGTCATATCAAAAACATCTGGAACAGTACGTTAGGCCATCAGTCCGAGAGCTAAAGCTGGGCTGAAATTGGTTGCTCCAACAAGACGATCCTAAACATTCAAGCAAATCTACCAAAGAATGGCTCAGGAAGAAGTGGATTGGCCAAAATAATGTCCTGACCTAAATCCAGTTGAGATGCTGTGGCAGGACCTGAAGCGGGCTGTTCATGCGAGACAGCTCTCAAATATCACTGTTTTGTAAGGTGTAGTGGATGAAAGGACAATGCCAGGGACTGATCAGTGGTTCTAGGAGACATTTACTACAAGTCATCGCTGCTAAAAGAGATGCAATGAAGGGATATCTTCATTAAGACATAGATAGATAAGGATTTTATGAGGTTATTCCACTATAAAATATGAAACAATGACCACCCCCTGTAGGGTTCACAAACTTTCAAGCATGACTGTATGTATGTACTGTATACACACTCCTTCCCCACATCTTGCCCCAGTTGTGTTATTAGTCAGTCAGGTTTGAGATGCTACATGTAGGATTTCCTGATTAAAATATCACTGTGCTAGACAAGTGCCTGTGATCTTCCCAGTAAATGATACACAGTGTTTGTTACACCTCGAAAACAACAAGGAGGGGAAAATAAAGACACAGGTAAATAATAAGGACCTCCCTGAGATTAAAATGCTTACCTACGGTTGGTGCTAAAGAGTCATTTTACAATCAATAAATCATTCCTACATTAATTTTCAGACATCACTATAATTACTGACAGACTGACAGCCTCTATACCGGCCTCTGCACTGCATTTCAAACAAGAAGAGGGTGCTGTTCTTCCAGCACAAACAGAACTAAAGCTTAGGCGTGGGCTGGATGCAGGAGAATCAAGCTGGTGGGCTGGTTCTAACTGCAACCAATACCTGCAGCCGGGACCGTTTTTTTTAACCTAAAGAACTGACAGGAGGTGTGCCGATGGAGGAGTCTGAGCTAAAAAACTGCAGACGGGCTCATGAGTTTTAAGTTGTGGTATGTTGTGTGAACAAATAAAATGGCATGCCTGCCAGCGAACTCTCCTCACTGTTCCTTTTCTCTGTCTGTCACGACTCCGGTAAAAGCAAGACTGCTACACCAAGGTATTACAATTGATATATTGATTAAAAACCTACAAAGGGCACTTAGGAGACAACATACAAGGTGGGATTCTCCAGGCTCACGTTACCTTTTTCCCATGAGCCTCTGATCCTGTCTCACGATGCACTGATGTAACGCGAGTCTGAAACAAGGAAATTGAAGGGTTGGAGGGTGATGATGAAGACAATGAGATATGAAAAAGGAGCGAAAGGAGGAGGAGAGGGGGAAAGGAGGAGAATATTAGGTTTGCTAGCTAGAGTTAGACATTGTCAGTCTGGCATCTGGCATCTTTATATACCATTGTGCTGTGACTGGCTCAGACTGCCGTTTGATTTTTTTTACGTTAAATGTTTCATTCATCAGACCTACTTTATATCTCATTCACTCTCTTTTGTGTCTACTTGCAGTCAGGAGGAATGCATGGTTAACACAAAACATTTTTGATCGATTTATCGATTGAATAACTTGATTGGCATGAATGTTTATCAGAAACAACATTACCAAAGCAGTATAAAAAATCATCAGAAAAGCCCATCAAACACCAGTTTATATATTCAAACCATATTGAGATAAATTATTTGGCTTAAAAACATTACTAGCTGCATTGATGTCATTTCTATCCGTGGCAGCCGATGATGTTTCTACCTTGTGGGCAGATACTTTCTCACTAATCTGCTGCCCCAGATACTTTGCTATCCATCATACTCAAACACACACACACACACACACACACACACACACACACACAATTGGCTGTTCAGTGATGTCTAGATATAAAACAACCAGGCTAGAAAACAAGAGATACCTGAACATGATTGTTGTGGTGTGGTTATAGATCCATTCAGTAACATTCTAAGTAAAAATGTATAGTGATATGGTAGATTTGTTTCCAAATGTAGGTTACTGTGACTCATTAAACTGTCTTGTCTTCAGCCCTAGTCTCTACTCCAAAACACTCTGAGTGGGAGCTGGAGAAGAGTCAGCTCAGTTAACTTGAACAAACTATTAGCTAGCTAACAAGCCAGCAGGCTAATGTAGCAAAGCAAACATGTTAACAAGCAACTACAAGCTAATACTAACACTAGCTACTACTCGATATGTTAGCTCCTGTGCTAATTAGATATGTGAAAACATTCACTGAGGTGAAAATTGCATTTCCCAATCAGAGGGCCTCTTAATGTAAAGTTACTCAAAGTATTACAACTGTGGGTCATTCTACCAAAAGAGCACCCTTTCCTATTTTCCCAAGTTGATTTTTAAAATCTTTTTCTGCTAGTGTTGTGTTGTGGAAATATGACTAATGCCCTTTGAAAAACTCCCCCTTAATAGTCAGCCTCAAACCATTTTAGAAATCCAGTCTGCTTCCTGGTTAAGCTATTGTCACCTATACCTGAATGCTCTGATTGGTTGACTGTATGCATAGTTAATGAGGTGCCCCATAGTATGCAGCAGCCTAATAGCTGGCTGAAAATCACCATGCTTCAATTATGGATTGTTCCAACACTGGTTATTTGTTCCCGGGGATTAGTTTGCCCGTTACTCAATCTTGAAAATTTAGATTTTATTTATATTCATAGACTTTAAATAGTGCTGCTTGGTGACTGGCAACGTAGGCTGGTGTAAAATGACAATAATGCCGTTATTTGCAGTTTCACACTTATCTTATCTTGAACATGTATGTTTTTATCTAACTAATAGTGTGTGTGTGTGTTACCTGAATATGATGATCTCCTCAGCTGAGTCCTGCCTCCTCTTGTACTGCTGCAGACAGATGTTACAGTGGTCTTGTCGCGGGTGGAGCCCCCTAGTGACAGCAGCTCGTAGGTGAGCCAGGGACCAGTGGAGGTCGTGGTTCAACAGGCTGGTGGTGGTTTCCAGTAAAGTCTACGCAGAGAAACCAACTTTATTAATCAAGACACGCAAATCAGTCTATAATATGACAAACACACACAGCCCCTTATACATGAAATATAAACAATATGAAAGAGGAGAGAAGAAGGGGATTAGAGATGAAGAGAAAGGACGAGGAAGAGGAGAGGCCTGAGAGAGAAGAAGGGGGGAGACCAGGAAGGAAGAGGAAATACATCTGAGTATTAAACACTTTGTTATGAATATAAATCTTAGGAAGTGGGAGGAGGCCAAGGAGGAGAAAAAGGAAGGCAGGAGGGAAGAAGGATGAGAGATGAGGAGAAATTACATTTGTTACACAGAAAGGGAGGAGAGAGGCACTATTCGCTACATAGGAGTTTCCACACCTGGTTCATTTAGATCAGTTTTTTTTTTTTTTGAATCCTGGTGGTTCCGCATTTAATTTCCCCCTTAACATCACAGAAACATGTTTAATAAGAACAATTTCTATAAAACAGAGAAATTAAGTAAAAAAAGCATCAATTAGGTATTCAGAATCTCATCCCATAAACAGTGGTATCCTTTGTTATGCATGAAGAACCACAACAGGCGCCGTTCCAACAGACTTCCAAAAAGTGCTTTCACCACCAAATTTTGGAAAAGGACTGCATAAATGTGACACAGGAGCAACTGAAAAATGTGTCCCACAGAAAAAAATCAGAAAGGGCAAAAGAGTGAGAGAGAAAAATATAAAAATCACTTCGTGAGGGAATATTAAACACATTTTTGAACAGAAATCAGAAATCATTATTTTAATCAATGAGCTATTATCATCCCCACAATTAGTAGTCTCATCATTACTGTATTGTTCTGATATGGTAGTTATGTAATATAATGTATTGTAAACCACCTTGGCAATATTGCCAATCTTTGAACCATGAACTGATTTGTGAGGTGTGAGGGAGGATGGGGAAAATTA
>OOFE01011180.1:0-13808 GCA_900323365.1 Monocentris japonica
CGGCCACCCTCCCTCCCTTCTCTCTCTCCCTCTCTTTCCTTCCATCTCAATAGACAAGCGTTCTCCCACTTGACTCTCTTAGCTCTTGCAGCAGTAGACTTCCACAAACGCCAGCTAGTCTGCCAAAATGCCAGACTCTGAGGCAGCCGTGCCAGCGCCTTGTCAGGTCATCAAAGAGGATCTGGATAAATGGTGAGTTCAGGCAGGAACAATATAAAATTATAGATGTTGAAAATGGATTTTATCCTGATGCGTATTCAAAGTCCTCTGCAGCCAAATGCTAGCCAAAAGTCTTTGTATAACTTCAAGGAGGATTCAAACTGTGTTTGAGGTTTTAACAAAACATTGGATCATTTCCCATCTACTATACGTGACTGAAAGGGTTCAGTCACAACTTGTTGAGTCTATGAGCAGAGTTCCTAAACCTTTTTGTTATCAGATTCCAGGACTTTTCCAAGATGATTAGATGACATATAGCACAATTTACATGACAGATATTTGTTCGAGTCTTATGTTGCAAATGCCATATTTCTATATTGAATAACTGATCCCAGGTCTTATTTCTGGCTACAACTATCACTTAGGGCTGATACTATCATTATCTCTGATTTGGTTTTTTGTTCTTCAAAGATACACGGATCAACAAGCAGCCAACTCGACATTAAACATTTCAAAAAGATTACACATGGAACCTTGCACATGTTCAATTTTCCATAACTTTTCCAGACCATGAAAACACTTTTTTTTTTAAAAATTCCATGGCTTTTCCAGGTTTTCCATGACCATAGGAACCCTGCATGAGGAAACCATTAGCTCTAATGAGAGTTAGTGGAGATAGCACCAACTGGAGTGGCATTTACAGATGGCCTTTATAGTAACATATATGTCTAGTGTGGCTTAAATAGAACTGAGATTTAAAATAAGCTCTGACATGTACGACCTGCTGCAGAGGCTTGGCACGCTCCAGGTTGGTGGTTCGTATTACGTGCACTCTTGCAGAAATGGACATTTGGTGTTTTTGCACGTGCGGCAGTAATTACTGTTAGCTAGTTACTACACATACTACCCAATGCTGATCATACATTGCCGAATGCACATGTAGTTGTGATGGTTCAAGTTGAAATACATTATATTTGTGCCATACTGTAATAATCCCTTGGATGCATGTGTAGATTAAATTTAGAGACATCATTCCATGTGTCATCCACACAAATTCAAGTGACACAACTATTCATCTGTTTTTCATGTCTCTACAGTCATGTTATATGGCTCTCATAAGCTGCACTGAAAGCCTCTTATCTGCCCTGAGAATAAGGGATCTGCATGTGTAGAGATGTGGTTAGTGTGTGGATTGTAAAAGTGGCCTTGTGTTTCAGTGTCAGAGAGAAAGGAGTGGAGGGCTGTAAGGATCTGATAGATGCCTTCCAGGCTTGTGTAAAGACCCTGTCCGAGGGATCGTGATTCATGAGGAAATGGATCTCAACAGACTGTGTGTTCACATTATTGATTTACACAAAATATGATCATTCATATCTGTTGATTCTTTCAGAATGCCAATGGAAATCTACCCTAAAGCAGAATTCATGTTTTCTACGTGATCTTACACACATAAAAAAATATTTCCAAACTAGAAGAATTATCTTTAAAAGCTAGAAAACAGATGGATGTCATTGGTGATGTCGTCAAGAGACAAAACTGAAACTGCCCCTTTCACAATAAGTTAGAGACTGGCTTTGTGGACAGACTGTTTGAGCTTTTGCAACTAACTTTATGTCACTCTGTGAATCCAAAAGAAGTGCCCATATCTCTGTCACATAGTGCTGTGGTGTCCAAAAGAGGGTCTCCCATTCACTCCCATCTATGGATCAGCTCAGGATTTGTTTCTTGATGACTTCATCGAGCTTTGTTGTTTTGTTTCTAGCACTGAGAGAGACATGTTCATGTTCACCAAATCTAGACTGTACTGTCTAAAACCATCAGATTTCTGTTTTAGGGTGGATATCCCTTTAATCCAAATGGTCTTACTGTACGTGTCTGCATTTTCAAGATTTACAGGTTTATTGTAATGACATATTTTATATAAGGTATTACAATCTCATAACTTTTTCCCATCGCAGTTTCACTTCCTAAAGGTCCTCCACCTTCCCAGCATCCCCTTCCTTGCACATTGCACTGGACTGAACCATCTGAAAAACTGAAGAGGGGTGATGACGGCTATAGATATGCCTTCTTTGAAGCTGAAATGTTAATTGTTTTCTTCATCAATGTTGTAAAGCCATTATGTACTTTAACAGACACCCGATTATGAATGTCCTGTAAATTTTCTACACACAGACAAAAAAATACATATTTTACAATAAAGGCAAAGTTTGTACAGTTACTGTATTCCCTCCACCCCTTGCCCTGCAACAGACTAGGTCAACATCATCAGAAAATGTATTATACATTGGTCATAAGGTACTTTATCTTAGAAGAATGCCAAATATATCTCCTTCCAACTCATTTTACAGTGTAAGGCGAATGCATTTGCTTGTATGTGCCGATAACATATGTTTGATAATCAGTTCTAATTATTATAAGTAATTGTTATGATTGTTTATTGATAGGATAAATTGTATCAGAAATGTTAGTTACTCTCTCAGTTCCTGTACTCTCTTTTATTAAATTATAATGTTAATGCTATGGCTTTTTGGAACTCTCCATGGTGCTGACTGGATAAGTGGCAACTGTCTGCACAGACTTGTTACTCTTGGAACCCAATTAAAAAGAACCTGCTAATCTCTGCTTAACCCTCGCATTAGCACCTGCACTGAGGCGTCTAATGCCACTTTTCCAGTCTGAGCTCTG
Source organism: Monocentris japonica (assembly GCA_900323365.1). Taxonomy (NCBI): domain Eukaryota; kingdom Metazoa; phylum Chordata; class Actinopteri; order Trachichthyiformes; family Monocentridae; genus Monocentris; species Monocentris japonica. The sequence goes on from OOFE01011180.1 coordinate 2,848, forward strand.
GTAATGGGCGTATCTTCCTTGCTTATGCTGGAGGTAGTCGGAAGGATAGGAAGAAAGGACCTGGAAACAGTTGGATGCGTAGGAGCCAAAGGGATGACCTTGTAGTTTGTGTTTTCCTGAGTAACCTCCTCTGTTTTTCTGGATGATAGAGCAGGTCCTGGTGCTGCCAAGTAGAGCTCAAGCTTAAGGAGAGGCTCAAAGGATCGCAGACAGGCTTCCAAAAATCTCTGCTTGAATGTAAGATGGACAAAATTCCAGACTGTCAATTCCCCAAAAATAGACATACAGTATATATGAGGGAAAGTTATAGCAAATCAGACTTCCTTCTGTCCTCAAAACCTTACAGTTGCTGCCTGGGAAGTTTGGTTCTCATGTTTCTTCCTTCTGTCCCTGTCTCCTCAATTTTTTCTTTCATATCTTGCTTTTGGGACTACCAAGCAAAGTAACTTTGGTTATGTTCCTCATTCAAAACATATTTATCTGACAGACATTTCTTTAGTATTTGTTCCTGGGGTAACCAGTCCTCCCTGCTGTCTTCCATGCTACAGATCAGCTTCATTAGGACTTGAGACAGTTTTTTTGACAACTCAGTGGTCTCCTCAGGTCTGGAGAAAACCTCTTCCCATTAGCCCTAGGCCTGTTTGTTGCTGAGGGACTTTGAGGAAGCTCTTGTTCTGTTTTGTATTTTGACCCCAAGAGACCAAAGCCTGCCCCCAAGTCAACAAGCCAGAAAATAATATTATGAGTGTCTTTTCCACATATTTCTTCTTCGTGGTTGCCTTGTGGTTGCACGCAAATCAAACAGTTAGGCTCTGCTGAAGCTTGGCTTTGGGGAATTATCCACCCACACACAACATTTCAAAATGAGATTTTAGAGATTTTTCAAGCGACTTTGCAAATGACAGATTCAAATGGCCTACTTACCCTTTTTTATAAAACTGTGTCATCCCCTATGTGAATTATTTGAATGAGAATATGATGATAACAGCACTAATCACTAGTCTTTTTTTGCAAGCAAATCAGTTTCTCTGGAGCTCACACTAGTGCGAAATGCTTACCTTTCCACCATTTATACATAATCTCCTTCCTAATAGGCAAAGACTATTCTCCTATAGCTGCAATACAGCAAGTCCCCTTCAGGACACCTGGCAAAAGTTATCTCCTGTCATCAAATGCATTTCTTTCGGATGCCAGTGATTCTGATGATAAAACAGCCAAGTCTCCTCCGCCTCTGATGATGGTTACAAATTGTTGTGCTTGACTCTTTCATAATATTGAGGGAGGTGTCCGCAGCGGCATTGCTGAGGTGAATGCAGAGATAAGCGTATTTGAGGAAGATGGGAGGGCGGGGGTAGAGAGGATGGAGAGGCAGTGGGACCCGGATGCTGATGCGAATGAGACGAAGGAAGGAAGAGGAGAGAGAAAAATATCGATTTACGGCAAGAAAGCAAAGGGACTATAATAGAGGGCCTCTCAGCCAGCGTGGGTGATAAACAGGGGGAAATAGGGCACTCGAGATTAGTGCGGGTATATGTGCAGATATCTTTTTTTTCCACCTGTGTATCAGCCGGTGAGGGAGGACACGCCAAAGGAGAGAGAGAAGATGCTGTGATCCGCTACTTGCAGGGATGTAGGGAGAGGGAGGGGGAGGGTGCTACGCTAAAGATGGTTGTTTTGCAGGGAGTACGTCTTTCCTGTTCTAAAATAGCGAGAATGTGGCTGTCCGACGAAACATATCATTCAGTAATGCCGAGAAACTTTAAGAGGTGTCGATTTTGACAGACGGGCGAGACGCGGATAGACGTTAAGCTAGGCTAACCCCGCTGTGTTGGAGCAGTAGAGAGGCTAAATAGCATGCTGGTCCACCTGTGAAATAGGCCTGGCACAGTGAATATAATTGAGAAAAAAAAAACAGACGAAGCCAGCAAATGGTATAAACATTGACTGCAGACGTGAAAATCCGCTTGTTTCTAGGCTATGCTCGTTCATTTTCCTATTTGGCTAACTGTAATATATTATGAGGTGTGAGTAATGCAAAAGAAGCTTGTACAGAAGTAAATCTCAGTAGTTCGTCAGCCTTGTCATGTTTATCTCTAGTGTAGTGGTATGTATTTAATGCATTACACAGCCTAGTATTTGTGTCTCCTCACTTCCTCAGCTTATGCCTACCTCTATAACTGTAAGCTATTTAGTTCAATATCATACATGTCTGTTGTACTTCAAAGCAAAATTACCAGAAAATCCCACTACTGCAAAAGGAAAAAGTAATTGTGTCAGGTTTAGATGAAGAATGTTTTATTATCAGACAAAAGTTAAAGGTCAGGACCAGTTTTTTACATGTTCTCCCAGTAATCTCGAAGCAGCAGTGTTGCATCCAACTTATTTGTATCTCTGAGGTAAAAGGTAGTCCTTCTTTTGAGTTCGGCGCCGTATTCCACAATATCTTCCTAGCCGTATAATATCACAGTTCTTGCAATAACCACAGTGCTGTAGTTGTAGTGTATTAGCCTGCAGTAAGAGCAGTATGAGTAAGGAACTGTCTCTGAGTCAGTCAGCTCAATATGTTGGGCCCTACCGACTGGAAAAAACACTGGGGAAGGGACAGACAGGTAAGTATACCAAACTGTTTCTGCTTATAAAATGATGTAAAAACTGTGACAATGGGTGTACAAATATATATTGTATGTAATAAGTTGAATTTATAATAGTTTTCATTTTTCAGTTATCAAGCATATGCAAAAGAATACCCCTTTCTGTCTGTCTCTGTATATTACTCCATCTCTTCTTTCTTTCTTTCTCTCTCTCTCTATCTCTCTCTCTCTCCCTTTCTCTCTTTCTCTGCCTTTTAGGACTGGTCAAGCTTGGGGTCCATTGCATTACGGGTCAGAAGGTAGCGATCAAAATAGTCAACAGAGAGAAGCTGTCTGAGTCAGTTCTGATGAAGGTATGATGCTGTTGTTGTTGCTGACGATTATGATGATGGCGATGATGATCATCAGAAGTGCTCTACTGTAAACAACATAGCCTCATAATCTCTGCATTTGACATTTAACATTGCATGTGACTATTAGATTTAGTAGCTTCAAACTGAGGCTGACAGGTTTGTAGATGCATTGTGTCCTGTCAATTCAATTCCTTTCAACTGTAATTAAAATGTTTGTATCGTCCCCATCTCTCTCTCTCTCTCCCTCTCTTTCCCTCTCTCTCTCTGACCAGGTGGAGAGGGAGATTGCCATTCTGAAACTGATTGAGCATCCGCATGTGTTGAAGCTGCATGATGTTTACGAGAATAACAAATATCTGTGAGTTCATTGTACATTCAGAGGCGCTATACAGCTGGGCCCAGCACAGTCTGACTGCCTGTTGTCTTCCTGAATACCAGACTCTGGAGTGGGATTTATAAATATTACTCTAAGACTATATTAATCTTCTCTCTTCACCCGCACACTCTCACTCTCACCCTCATTCTCAGTCTTTCGTTCCTCTCCTGCATTTATCTTGCTGACATTTTCTCTCTGTTTTGATCTATCTTAAAGGAAAAACCCACCCTAAAACACTTGAATACTGTTAAAAACAGCTATTGGCAAGCAACCTTGCATTTCTGGGTCCGTTTTGTTGTGTTGTTTAGTGGTGTATTTTTCTTCTTCCCGTGGATAATTGGCCAGTAGATGTACACAATGCGATGCCACGTGAGGATATTTCCAGCTATCTTATCTTAAATGTCAGGTTTTGGTGTCAGTCCCTCAGAATCAAAGAGTGAGAGCTTCTTATTAGACACACCATTTTGCACCAACGTTAAACATTCATACGTGGGGAAATCCATCATAGAAGAGACACACCAATTTCCCCACCTACAGTAGCCTCAATAGACCAGAATGCAATGCAGCCACAAGACATGTCATGTAAGGTGAAAGTCATTCTGGGAAATGTAGGAAATCACTACTGAAGTAGACGAGACAGGTTGAGAGAAAGTTGTCCATAGAAAGGTGGATTACAACACTTCATCACAAAATAACTCCTGGAATGCATTGAACATGACAAATTTGTGATATATATTAAGAGTGTATCCAAGGGTGGATCTTTCCTTTAATAGTTTCCTTCCTCGCTTCAAGTCAAGCCAAGTGAAGTTTATTTATATAGCCCTTTATCACGAGCAAACCTCAAGGGACTTTACAGGTCTAGCTAAGTCAGGCTGATAGACAATCGAATTATGACACACAGTTGATGCAGAATGTAGACAGCAGAATGCATAATGCCGCAATAGAAAGCTGTAGCAGCTTCCTTCCATTTTCTTCTCCCCTATTAAATGTTGATTGGAAAAGCATTAACGTAGCTATAACGATAGGATTTGCAATTGAGGTTCCCCTTTATAAATATCACGCTATTCCTCCCTCTGTGTTGGCAGGTACCTGGTGTTGGAGCACGTGTCAGGAGGGGAGCTGTTTGACTACCTAGTGAAGAAGGGCCGGCTAACCCCTAAAGAGGCCAGGAAGTTCTTTAGGCAGATCATCTCTGCCTTGGATTTCTGCCACAGTCACTCCATCTGGTTGGTTCTTGCATAGAGCAGTGGGTTTCAAACTGGGGGTCTGGTGTCACGCAGTGAAATCTCCATGGACTCTTCTGTCCTAAATCAAATCTAAAAAACGATGGGAACCCCTGGTCAAAATGTGGGTTGGGTGGGTGTGTGTTGCAACAGCTACTAGTTGCAAAACCCTAAGCCAAAAATATTTTCAACTTCTGTCTCTGGCTTTGGTTATTCACTAGTGTTGTATATAAACAACAAAGAATCAATCCCAGCTTACTGTTGCATGGACAGAAGAAAACAGATTTTCACCACCTTATAGCAACAAAATGTACTGAATACACCTCTTTCATCATATTACCAATAGTTGATGTTTTCAGCCTCTTTTGATAATGTTGTATTGGTAAGTGGGTTTTTGTGACAGTATATCAAGTGAGACAGGATTAGAGAAGCATGTGATACTGTAGCATGAACCTGTATTCAAACCCTGGCAGGGTCCTCACTTTAATTCCATTGTGATTCTTGCTTCAACATGTCAAAATGTCATAAATATATTGTGTGTATCACACATGGAATGATTTTCCTCAACCCCTAAATCCATTTTCTCATAATTTCTGACAAAAATAGTTCATTGTATTTGTCTGTCTGCAGTCACAGAGACCTGAAGCCCGAGAACCTGCTCCTTGATGAGAAAAACAACATCCGTATTGCTGACTTTGGCATGGCTTCCCTACAGGTGGGGGACAGTCTGTTAGAGACCAGCTGTGGGTGAGTACCAGCTGTGTGACTTTATAAATAGTGTGTACACCGTAAAATGACTCATATTTTGAACTTTCAATATATTAATATATATATACTTTATATGTTCTAGTAGAAAAGCGGGCTGGCTAAAAACATATGTATACACAATACACACATATACACAGTAGTATGCATTACATATACTCTTTACACACATACACTAATCCATTCCTTTAATGCTTCTTGTAGGATATGCATCCCTTCTAAAATATCTCCATTTTATTTCAGATCCCCACACTATGCTTGCCCAGAGGTTATACGGGTAAGAGTCCTGCTCTTGTACAAATTAGCAGAAAATGTAAATAACGCAAATAATGAGCTTTACTCAAATTTACTTACTTACTAAATTGTATTCTGTCATCCAGAGGCAATTAAATAATTGTTTAATTCCACTGTGTTCAAAGCCAAGAGGTTTGTACTATATACCTTTGAGATACTGCTCTGACTGCTCTGACAAGCATTTCCTGCTTCATTTTGGTTTTAAATGGATCCCAATTGGCATCTGATGTATCCATCAAGTTCGGCTATTTGTTACTATGGTTTCGTAGTTAACATATGAAATGTGAAGGTATTGCAACTAACCTTAACCTTAACGTTACTTAACATTTAGTGAGGTTCTCACTTCGTAATCCCACCCGCAGAGGTCGACAGAAAAATAACCACAAGAAATCTTGCCATAAAATGTCCATAAATTTTACAATAAATGTCTCAATGGGACATGTTATTAATATTATGGTTTCAGGCTAATTCTCCCTCCAAGTGTCAGGATTCTGATATTTCATTAATTGATCACATTACTGCTAGAGAGATTAACAGCTAATCCCGATGATGCCAGAAATGAATCTATTGAGATTATCTTCTTTGCAATACAGTGCAGTTGAGGCTTTAAAGAGCAGAGTGACATAGATGGATCATATATGAAGCTGATGTGTACAGTTTAAGTTAAATTTACAATACAGAACATATAGAAGACTAATAGAGAAAAACAATGCCTCTAAACTATATGAAATATGTATTTTGTAATTTTCTATATAGAGAATATACTGAATATTACTTGTCTTTTCTTTATTCTTTCCATCTTTATTAAGGGTGCCAATGATTCTGGAGGGCACTGTTTATCTTTTTAAGTACAATCTAAAATGAAGTGCTGGATTAAAATGTTTCTCTTGACAGAGTTTTCTGTTGACAGAAATCTCTTGGACAAAGATCAAGTCGTTGTCTGTGAAATTGCCCCTCAGTGAATCTAATCATGTAATGTAGCTTGTGTGAGTTTTCAGACAATCAGTGTTGAAGTCATGGGCGCCTTCTCTGTTCGGCAGGGGGAGAAATATGATGGGCGGAGAGCAGATGTGTGGAGCTGTGGGGTCATTCTTTTTGCTCTACTTGTGGTAAGCCTTTCATACATGTTTTTTCTCCTTTTTACAGATACATTTTTATCCCTTGCTTTGTGAATATCCCCTCCTCTCTCTACCCTCCATTTAAATTTCATCCTTTCTCCAAATTTGTATCCATCTTCTACCCTGTGTATGTTTCACTTTAACTCTCTCTCTCTCCTCTCCTCGTTCTCCCTCTTTCCCACAGGGTGCCCTGCCGTTTGACCATGACAACTTGCGGCAGCTCCTGGAGAAGGTGAAGAGCGGGGTGTTCCACATGCCCCATTTTATCCCCCCGGACTGCCAGGCCTTGCTCAAGGGCATGATTGAGGTCAACCCCGACAAGAGGCTCACGGTATGGGGCCATACTCACACCAGTCTCCGTCTTAGTGGTCTGTTTGGTCTCCTTTACACCTGGCGTTAATGTGTGTCTCATATCCACATTGTGTTTAGATATGGTCTATTTACTCCTGGTTGTTTTAGGTGTAGCATAGCCAATAGCTGACGAGTAGGCAGTTTTATGCAGCTGTTGTCATTACTTATTAATTGTTTCATCAGAGGAAATGGACAGCAGACATCTCCTCTCACGTGTTCCTCATAAATTCATTATTCTGCATATCCTGGCTATACGGTTTGATAGGTTCCTCTTTTCAATATTTCTAGTTTGTTTTAAATTACTCTTACTGTCTGTCTTTGTTTGCGTTTCTGATATTTCTGATATCATAGTTGTATGTGGATTGGAGATGCAATTGTATCTTCACAAATTCATTACATTGCATGTATGCTGGGTAATCGGACCTTCAATGCTTCCTCGGTGCATGTACACCTGGATTTTACACGTTTTTACTACATCCAATGATAGGTTGGATGAATGCATGATAATAGCAGGTGTAACGGAGGTCTATGTGTAGGAATTTTTCAGTGTGGAGCTAAAGAGCTTGCCTGACACTTATCAGGAATTGTAATGTGGTTTTACTAGAACAGCCAGGTGTAGCCAGGTGTGATCAAAATGTACAAACACAAACATGATTCAAGCTATTATAGAGCATTTGTATTTGTCATGGAAAGAATATCAACAAAGTACTCTTTTCAAGAACTGAAAAAACTGGCTCTATATACCTTAGAGACCTACATATATTTGTGCATTATAAAAGGCATGTCTTGACAAACAGTTACTGGTCTTAGGATCATGGATCTTTGACGTATTTGTGGCAATGTCAGCTGCCACTCACGGCAAAACAGGATCAATGAGGTTTCTCCAGGATAATAATGATGCATGATTTTTTCTTCTTAAATTCTCCAACCAATACACATTCCAAAATGTGATTTTAATACAAAATATTGAAAGCTGATTAGGTGGCTTTTTGTGTATGTAAAAAGGGACCGGGTGTGAATTGTTTACACCACACAGCTCTGTGGCCATCTGGTTGTTAACAGACTGTAGCGACTAATGGCCCCATCTGCCCTGTCACCCCTTACAGCTAGAGGCCATCCAGAAACACACCTGGTATCAGTGAGTATACGTTCATATATACACTTTCCTCTTTGGAGTGAAATGCTTGTTGAATGGAAGAATGATTTAAGTGACATTGCATCATATTTATGATATTCAGTACTGTGCAAAAGGCTTAGGCACGTGTAAAAACAATCTGTAAAGCGAAGATGCTTTCAAAAATAATGAAATGAAAAGTTTCTAAATATCAAAAAATGTGCTATAAAGAGCAGTAATGTAAAACACTAATGCAGAAAACAAAAAATACAACAGACCAAATCTATATTAAAAAAATCTAGGGTGCCTAAGGCTTTTGCACAGTACTGTACATTATATATCGTTCATGTGTGTGTGTTGCTCCCAGGAGTGGTCGTAATGAGCCATGTCCAGAGCAGCCGCCTCCCAGGCGGGTATGTGTGGGGCGGATCTTGTCCCTGACGGAGCTGGACCCAGATGTGTTGGACAGCATGCACTCTCTGGGCTGCTTCAGAGACCGAGTCAAACTCACTCGCGATTTGCAATGTGACGAGTAAGTATTTTTTCCATCTCTAAATTAATGTGTGTGTCTAGTGTATTTGAGTGGGTAATTGTACTGAATGTGTGTATCTCTTTTTATGTTCAGATTTTTTATCCCGTGGTTCTCTGCTTATTTCTTTTACACACCCTTTTCAGCAGATAAAAATCACATATTGCTCTTTTCTACATCCCTCTCGCCATACAGTAAGGTCTCATCTCATAAGTCTCCCTCCCTCCCTGTCTCAGAGACAACCAAGAGAAGATGATCTATTACCTACTGCTGGACAGGAAGGAGCGCTACCCAAGCTATGAGGATGAGGATTTGCCTCAACGCAATGACGTAGGTCAGTCATTAGGTGGCAGGAGGGAGCCATTGGAGGGAGGGAGCTCCTCTGCCCCAATTTCTGTCTCGGGTTTGTACCACTGCATACAAACCTGTCAACATACCCTGGTACTCACTGGATTTGATTTTGGTGGCAAATATTAGTAATGAGATCTAAATTTTATGGCTATTTTTAGAATGAATGAATTAATAGAATTCATGCTGTGTGTTGCATTTTAACATCAATAAATCATTTCGACAGACAGTTGTATCATTACTGTAAACAAACAAGACCATCACTGAGAAGATTGGCAGCCTCTACTTGCCTCTGCACAAAGAGTGATTGCTTTATGCCGTAAAACAGGAATAGGCCTGCTGTTCTTCCAGCACAAGTAGAGCTAAAGCAGATGGCAGATGATAGAACGAGTGAAAGGCCTGTGGAAAAACCACTTCCATCATGTTTATCCTCTTCAGTAAAGTGAAAGAGAAAACAAACGCACATGGAGCGAAGTTGGGGAGGGGGGCAGGGGAAAAGTAGCAACATCATCTTGGTGACAGGAAACAATGGGGTTAATGGGAAATGTGGTCTTAATTTTGAGAAATACTAGCACTAACATTACCACTTTTTGGTGGTGTCCCGCAGCAGACCCACCTCGCAAGCGCGTGGACTCTCCTATGCTGACGCGCCACGGCCGCTGCCGCCCAGAGAGGAAGAGCCTGGAGGTGCTGAGTGTCACTGAACAGGGGTCTCCCACCCCACCTCGCAGGGCCCTGGACACAGCTGCACACAGCCAGAGGTACATTCTTACACACATACAGTGCACACACTCTCAAAGATGTACTTAAAAAAAACATACCCTCACACATTTTCTTTGTTGAATTATTTCTCTCTGTTTTGATGACCTTTTGACTCCCCCTAGGTCTCGCTCAGTCAGTGGAGCATCCACTGGTCTCTCCTCCAGCCCTCTCAGCAGTCCCAGGGTAAGGATGTGTTGGCCAACTGTTATCATTGGCTTTGAATTGAAAACAGCCCACAGTTAATACTATGACTACCTTTACAATCTATTAATCCATTAATGGAAGCATGCATTATTAAACACTGAATTTGAAAGGTTTACCATAAAATGTAATGATCTACCTCATGCTTGTAATATTGCTCTACATTTAAGATGTTTTTAGCATTTAACTGCTTGAAGACATTTTGACCACATCTCACATACCCCCCTGAGATATCCATCTATCAAGCTCCTCAGTCATTTTACACATCATAACTCCAATTTCTCAGGACAAATATCACCCATCTGGAAGTTTCTTTGGCTTTTTCATAGTTTTTCTTCTGTCCCCACTTCACTTCTACAACATGCACTAACTAGACGAGAGAATCGTTATTTTGATATGAGTTGGAGTCGCAAAAAATCATAGATTTGCTAGTCCGACATTTACCTCTATGAAAACCAAACAAACACTAAAATAAATAAAGCATTAACTGTCATTGTAACTCTGTCATTACCACTGTTTACCATACTCATGTATGGTATGAAAAGCATCAAACTGAAAACTGACTTCAGGCCCAAAATGAAAGATTTTATAGTTAGTTGTAGTAGAAGTGCAGTTGACGCTTTCATTATTCACAAGATGCACTCTTTTGTCATGAACCATGACACTCATTTCCATCCTTCTTTCTCCATGTTCCATCCCCTCTCTTTCTTGTTATCCATCTCTCCCACTTCCACTCCCCTCCAAACCCACTCCCCAGTCCTACCAGAGCCCCGTCTTCACCTTCAGCCAATCAGATGTCACCTCTGCCACTGCTACCACCTTCGCAAAGGAGCCCAAACCGGGAAGTGCCACTACCCCTCGCTCGGTGAGGGCTCACGACAAGCTCAAAGCCCCCCCCAATCCCAAGACCCAGACCCTGCCCATCAAGGGACCTGC